>MU182906.1:26084-69019 GCA_016904865.1 Pissodes strobi | reverse complement strand
CGTACGGAGCAAGGAGTGTTAGATCATATTGGGAGAGTTTTGTACTTAGATTATTCCAGAGAGTATATAGTTAATGTTATGATTGTTAATTACTGATCGCTGATATACCAATATTAAAGTGTATTTCATTAGTAAACGAGTATTGTGATTTGTAGTGTTATAGTCGGGCAGTGTTGGGTCAGCACAAATATTATACCATCCTCCAAAAAACTAGTATGAGTAAAAAATACATTTTTTTTACAAGCCCCGTATATCTAGGCTAATTTTCGAATTGTAGGGCTAAAATTAATCTGAGTTACGGTCAATTTCTTTAATACTTACCTACTCTCTTTGATAATTCTGGATATATTTCAACTTTTGTTAATATTGTTATGTTTGTAACGTATCATGTATTTCAAGAAAATTTATCTAAAAAATACAAGTTGGCTGTAAATTCCAGTAAAATTTTAAGAGACAGGGTCAAATCAAGACAAGACAAATTAAATGACAAAATACATATATTGGGTGATGATTAATTTAATACTCAAAATCACTCAAAACTTACGTAATCACCCTGTATTTTTATCTGTTATAGTTGACTCATACAAAAATTTTCATACTTATGTATAATATTAAATATTTTCATATTATTCTCCTAGTTGACCCCTGAATAGTTACAGGTCTTTTAAAAATATTAATCCGTGTTCCTTGAGAAACTGAGTAGTATATGCTACTCCATTCTGTATTATAGATTTAGTTTAACTAATAACAGGCATTAAGGGTGCAAGATAACCGACCCTAGTCCTCACCGTTTCACCCGAATGCATTCCTCCACACTGTCGTAAGTTTTGGTTACAAAACATTACGCTGGCTAATTATAAGATAAAAAAAAATAATTGGGCATGGTATTGTCGAGAATTAAAAAATTGACGTGTGTTTCAAAAACAACTTAACTATATTATTCTTTTTCTACCCAACTAACTCCACATCCAACCAACTATCGTTATTTTTCATTCTGTCAATTCCGCATATTACATCAACGAATTTTAACATGCTCTTGTAATATTTTAGTAGCAAAGTTGTATTCTATGTTACGTAGTCTAAATTTGTATTTTTTATTGTTATTTTATTAGCGATGTAAGCAGAAACTATGTTTGATACCATATGAATAAATCAGTAATTTTTTTCAATAAAGTTTTTAAAATGTGTAATTACCTATCATAAAAATTTTACATTTCTAGTTGCCCATTCTATTTTTCTTACTAACATAGGATTCTACGAAGTTTTTCTTCGAAAAATAAAGAAAATAATTATATTTTGAGTTACTTAATCCAAATCAATAAGTCATAATTAAATAGGGTCTGTCTTTAAGCACGCTACTGACTACAATAAACGGTACTCGAGGACGATCGAACAAGCATTGTTGCCAAACAGCCGCCGCCGTGCAATTTCTCTGTCGCACTCGTTGCTCACTTCCAGACAATAACTGATCGGCTTTTAGAGCGATTTATCAATGAAACATGTTGTCTCTTGCGTTTAAATGTCTTTGGATATGTTGCTTTAACCTTGACTTCCAGTTACCGGAATTTCTTGAAAATTTAAATTTTCTGTTGCTACACATCAAAAATGCAATCCGTTCTGTTCTGCTTTTTCTGAAACTTTTTATATAACTTAATACTCGCATTTTTGTAAACGGTTTTTACATCATGTACTCGCTTGTGGCAAAAAAATGTATGGGGCTTGTATTGTACAGAGTGTCTCAAATTCAAGCTTCATCATTGGGCTATCTCGAGAATTATGAGTTCCGATAAATTGTCGCATATGCGGAATTTGAAGCATTTTTTTACGTTAATGTTAACTTTTGTAGAATAGTTTTTGTGAGAGCAAATCGAAAACATTTCTTACTGCAAAACGTTTATTAGCCTACTAACTTCAAACAAAAAATCTGCTTCTTACCGGTCTACGTTATACTAAGTTGAAGGCGGCAAGCTCATACCTATCGAGTATAAAAAGCAACTGATAGGAATATATTTTGAAATGGACTATTAAATATAATGTTTTTTTCTTTAACACTCCCCTTAAAACTTTATGCTCATAAATCCAAAAACTTAAAGGTATAACATAATAGTGTAAATTATTAAATAAAAGAAATCAAAAACCCATTGATAATTATTAATAATTAGTCAATTATTGTTCGCAACAATTTAAATCTTCTCATAACCAACAGCTTGTATTTGTATTTGTACCCGTGGGTATGCCTAGACTGCGACCCTTGGTTTATCGTGGCTAACTTCTGTGGTTTCCACTAGGCTAGAGGCTCGATCCTTTTCATGAAATCGATTAGCTTTCTGGGGTGGATAGTTTTCAAATATACAAGTGTAATTTGAGAATTTTCAAACACTGTTTGTCTGGTTCTTTCCATTGCTGGACAGTGGCATAAAACATGCTCCATTGTTTCTTCGTCCTTCGAGCACAAGCGGTACTCCGTTTCTTCGGAAAGCCCTATCTTGTTCATGTGGCTTCTTAGCCGACAATGGCCAGTGTACATGCTAACTACAGCCTGTACCTGCGGTCGGCCAAGTTGAAGAAGTTGTCTAGTTCTCACTCCTGACGGCAGATTCACTGCCATCTTTGAATAAGTTAGACCCGCTAATTCTCTCCATTTGTCTACAAATTGTTGTTGTGTTTACCTGGAAAGGGCTTCTTTAGCTGTATTGTAAGCTACGTAAGTACTGGTTCTGGTTCAATGAAGGCCGCTGTAGCCACCTACTTCGCAAGAGCATCAGATCTTTCGTGCCTTCACATCTTGTATGTAGAGGTATCCAGATCAGTGTAAGTTCATTTTCCCTACCTAGTTTGGTGAGTAGTTCCTGGCAGTTCCATACTGCCTTGGATGAACAACGGCTAGATTCAAGAGTTTTTAAAGCCGCTTGACCGAGAATACTTTGATTGACTTACCTTTTGCCACAAATGCGTCTGCAAGTCCATAGCGACAGTTTCGCTTTTGCGGCATTTTTATTCATATACGCATTCCAGTTAAGTGTTTTATCTAGGGTAATTCCCAGATACTTCACTGTATTCGCAACTGTAGGCTTTCCAGCCTTTTCTTCCTTGTGAACGGTACTATAACTGTTTTGTGCCGGTTCACAGATAGTTGTTCCCTTTTACATCAGACCACCGTTAGCATCTTTTGAAGATCCTCTGAGATAGTTCTTTGCAAGTTGCTCCTTATAAGTATTACTAGATCATCCGCATATGCCTGCCCCTCCACATCCCACACCGAGAGGACCGCTAGCAGACCATCCATCAGGACAGACCACAGAAGGAGCGACAAAACTCCACCCTGCAGACATCCCCTAACAGTCCTGAATCTGTATCCCTCACCCTGTAGGGTTGTTGTGGCTACTCCCGATCCAGTGCCTTATCTGTGGGTTACCTCCTCTTTCAGCTAGTGCTGTGTGTAAGGAGTTTGATAATTCATTATTGAATGCCCCTTCAATGTCTACGAACACACCCACCGCGATACTCCTGTTGTCTAACGCTTGTGTTATGTTCCTGACTGTAGATTTGCCAGTCTGATACGCATATTGATGAGCATTTAGTGGATACTCACCAAGTGCACCCGTTCTAATGTGCATGTCCAGTATCTTTTCCATGCATTTCAACAGAAAGAAGGTCAGACTTACTGGTATCCATGAGTTAGGTGTTGATTTCCTACGTCCCATCTTCGGCATGTACACCACTCTGATTTTACTCCAGCGGCCTGGTATATAATTACTCGCTAAGCTAGCTCTAAAAAGTTTAACGAAGAACGGTCTTAATACCTCCAGATCGTTTTGCAGCAGTGCTGGAAATATCCCGTCCTCGCCAGGTGATTTAAAATGCTGCAGCGATACAATAGCACTTTTAATTGTTGATACATTAAACCAACGGCTTTAGTCATAATGTCAGCGAGTTGTTGTTCGCTTGGCATATATATAACAGTAAATTAATTTTTATTATACATGTCTGGTATAAAATGAAATTTGACATCTATATTTTTGCTGTACCATTAATATAACGAAGAATGCGTTGCACAAGTTTACAATGTGCTTCGGTCTGATTATCCAAAGCCCTTGATGCGATAATCACTGCATATCCAATGTCATGTCGGATGATTACTTGCAAAAACATTAAGCTTCCAATAATTTCGCGATATGGAAAGATAGCTTTGTTTTCTGAAGAATCGTCCACATTCCAATTAAATCGGTTATAATGGTTTTGAGTTTGCCATCCCATATTTCCCAAAGATTCTTTTTATGTAATTAGTCTGCTGAATGGCAATGGAGCCGTCTTTATATTTTTCAATTTCAAATCCAACAAAACTGCGCAACTCATTCGTAGATTTTGCTCTAAATGTGCACGTAATTTTGTTCAAGGTTTGTTAAAGCTATCAAGATATCGCCAACATATAATAACAATAATCCTTGCTATTTACTTTTATATATAAACATGTATCTGCTGAACTATCCCTGAAATCACAGGTTCGGAGCAAATCGGTAAAACATTTGTTCCAACATTTTGAAGTTTGCTTCAGCTCATAGATACTTTTCGACAGCTAACAAATTCGAGTACACATCCTCAAAACTTTCTGGTTGTTTCATAAAGATGTCTTCACTTATATATCCATATAAAAACGCTGTTTTTATGTCATAAATGCTATTTTTCTAATGCAGCCTCACTAAGTACAAATCTTATTGTCTCGGGTTTAACAACTGGATCGAAAGTTTCATTGTAATTTACACGATCTTGTTGTAAATAGCCTTTCATTACTAATCTTACTTTATAACGATGAACTATTACAATTTCTTTGAACTTGAAATGAAACACAGCGATTTTCAAAAATTTCTTGATTTTCTACTTTATCAACTAAGATCCAGGTATTATCCTCCATTACGGATTTCATTCCTTTTTTCATGTGTTCGATCTATTTTTCGGAGAGGTGAGAGGAAATTGCTTCCCTAAAAGTTGTTGGCTCCTCAGCCATAAATGCAACTGGTACACCAATAAAATCTGGTTTATTTAATTTAGTTCTGTCTCTCAATTTCCTATCGCTAGACGGACCATCTTCGAACTAATCGTCTATAATTTCGTCTTCTTCAATTTCAACACTTTTGACATCCTGGTCGATTTGAGTCTCAGTAGGTCATAAGACTTCTGTGTTGAAAATAACGTCACCACTTACAAGTCCATCATGAGCTTCGGGTACTCATACAAGGTAACCCTCTACATTTTCCAAATCTCCAACAAAATAGCCTTTATAAGATTTTTTTGTCCAATTTATGTATTTTCTCATTAGGAATATGAACAAAACATTATGTGCCAAATACACAAATCGATTCACGTTTTACCAGGTTTCTTTGTAGGCCCTGTACGATTTAAAATGTATATGGCAGTATAGTCTCTGCCTATAAAGATTTCGGAATGTCCGGTTTTGAAGACAAACATACATCGTGCAGCTTCAACAATAGTACGATTTTCTCTTTCATCAAAGCCATTTTGTTCTGGAGTATATGGTTCCATAATTATTTGTTTAATGCCCATCTCTGCTAGCGGTTGTCAACTTCGAACCTGTTATGTTCGCAAGAACCAAACATAATATGTTTCTTCTTTTTGGTGGATTGAATTTTATATTGCTACTCTAGAGATCTTGATGGTCGCATTTTGACGTAAGATGAAGACTTTCGTGAAGAGCTTGTGCAGAAAGCACCTGTTACGTGTTATTTTGGTACGGTATGCCCTACATAGCAGACATTGCATTGAAAAGGCCTACTATACGACTAGTACGGAAATGATATTTGTTACAAAACGTTCGAATTTTAAAAAGTTCTAATAATAAAATACTGATTCAAAAGTACTCAAAGATGGATATTATTACTTTTGACACCTGTCAAGTTTGACCTTGACATATATTGATTTTCTTACAGCGCTTATTACATCTTTACTTCAACTTTTTCTGAAATTTTCATTAAAACAGTTAAGTTGCAAACTATAAGAGAAAGAATAGAGGAGAAGGTGCAAATATGAAATATCATGTAGTTTAGTAAGTGCAATTACTTTCAAAACTGAGAAATCAAACGCAAATTTTACAGGAGAAGAATTAAAGCAATTGGAAATAAAAATCCTTAATTAAATTAACTAATAGTCAGCCAAATTAAAAAAATAATAATAATTTGGATAAAAAAAAAACAATACAAAATTTCTATTGAAAAAAGGTGGTGCAAATATGGAATACATTCACATTCAAAATATCCAACGTCTTTCAATTTACAGAGTGATAGGTTCTTTTCATTTACTTACTCATTAAGTTCATTTTTATAAGGTGATGAAGTATTCAATGAAGCTCCAACTGTCTTTCGTTCCCTATTAGAATTATTGCGCTTCATATTGGGTATTGAAGATATGTCAAAAGGTGAGACAAACGATGGTGGTTGGAATTTTGGCTATTAATCTGAACTAGATAAGATATTTTGTAACATGAAGCTTGATCTGCAAAATATGAAATCTTAATCAATGTTGTTTAGCTTTCCTGGTACCAAATCATTATCAGAATCACATTTAGTTTTAAATCTACATTTGGATCGTCAGATTCATCAGAAGAATCCCTTTGCGTTGGGCGGTTGCGTTTCATCTTTAACTTTTGCTGCTATGCAAAGTCTGCTTTTATGGTTCCAACGTGTTTCAATTTACAGAGTGATGGGAAATATGGGGGAGGGGGAATTGTCCCCCCACACCTCCACGGATACCCAAAATTTTTCGAAAAAAATTGAATAAAACGTAAAGAATTGTTCGGAAAGTTAATGAAAGTATTATAAAATGAAATAAGAAAAACAATATTAATAAAAAAAAACTTAGAGAAACGCAGTTTTCGGCGAAATAAAGGCAAAGAAGTCCAGCTACGAGGTCGGAGATCGCAAAAATGGGAAGGAAAAAAATGCTTTATGAAAAAATACAATATTTTTGAGAAAATGGGAAAAAATTTAAAAAACTTAAAAAAGTCGGAAAGTTAATAAAAGTATTATAAAACGAAACTAGACAAAAAAAATTATGAAAAAAAGATTGTTCGGAAAGTTAATAAAAGTAGTATAAAACCAAATAGGAAATAAAATTAATAAAACCAAAAATCTTTCGGAAAGTTGTAAAGTATTGTAAAACGAACTAAAGAAAAAAATAATAATAATAATAAAAAAGTTAGAGGAACGCCGCGTCGGCAAAAAAAAACTGAAAAAATTAATACTTAATTCCTAATATCTCTTTCAGAAGTTTCACTTCAGTTTTGTGCTTATAAAGGTGAGGTACATAATTTTTTTTTTATTTTTTATTTTAGTGTATATGTAAAAATAAACTAAAAACACAACGTTGATATTCCTGAGGAATATAACGTTTATATCCGCATGGACTATTTTTTAGCGTTAATTTCCATGAAAAAAAAATTGTGTTTGTTTTTCGATATAGGTTTTTCTTGATTAAATGTATTTAAAACCCTAAAATATGAGTTTTTCTAAGAGGTTTTTAAAACCTATGCATGGCTATGACGTATATAGTACCTACTTTCAAGCGGTGATTTTTCCGCCCATTCGGCGAGCGTTCAGTGTCACTGGTGCGACCAGTTAAGAGGTTAAAAAAAGATTGGCATTTAAGGGGGATTCATAAACTTGACGGTGAGTATTCCGTTTGCCGACGGGATTGACGTTTACCGACTGCCGGTCGTAGCCACAAAAATTACCTTTCATAAACTTGCCGTTGTGTCGTGCGTCGTCCGTCAAAAACATAAACAAATTTAACCTATAAATTTAGCCTAATTGTTGTTGTTAATAACCTTAAATTGTATTAGAATGCACAACTATGATGGCCAGAAGTATTTATTAGGTGCATTAAGGATTATTTTCTGTTCGTATGCAGCCATTAAAATGCGTCAAAACAAACATGACAAAACGAGACCAAGACGCAGGTCGTTAATATCACGTGACAGATTAAAACGCATTTGATTGGCCCTTAAAACATTCTACGACCGTTGCTACGACCGTCGGCCGGAAAAAGATAAAATTGGTTTATGTTCAACGGCACCACCGGCAGGTCCACCGGCGGCCGGTAGAGATAACGGCAAATATGAATGGTCTTATGCATTTCAATGTTTTTAATTTAGAACGGTCACAGCAAACGGCACCGGCAGTCGGAACGGTCAAGTTTATGAATCGGCCTTTATATTTGTACAGTGCAATACTGAGGGAGATAAAAAAATGCCTTCGTCCACCAATTTCCCAATCTAAAACTCTGGCCTGCCTTCGCCTATAGGCCCCCGCTGGTCATCCAGTGGGTCATCGCGAATTATCAGAGCTCATCTAGATGGCAAACCGGCTTCAAACCTTGCATAGAACACTCGATGTCGAGCCGTTTTACCGCGAACATCTTCGTTTACAGTTACCACCGTTGTCGCGCCGTTAGTCGAATCATTACGTTCGTCACTCAATTGCCGGCCAAGACTTAACATGAGTTTTCAAATTTTTTAATCGGGTGGTGAAGAAAAAATATGAATAAAACGAGCTGGAAAACGTACGGAAAAACCGCAGGTGGAAAAAATTTGTGTGAGAATTTCAAGGCGAACTCGTTAGATAGCTTGGCCAACTCGTCGCACCACTCGGAGAGTCTGAGCGAGGAGAGCCAGGACTCCGACTCGGGCGACGTGAAGGCGATAAGCAATACTTTTCAAGTGAAGTGTGAAGTTTACGCCCAGGATGCTTGCGGAAGCACTAGGTGAGATTTTGCGGAAGTGTTCCGGAAGTTGTACCATTTCCGTTGGCAATTTATTATGCCCCGGTATCAATGACGGTTTAATTTAAGTGTAGTGTTGCAGTCGTATCTATGAAAATCTAATTTTTTTTTTATTTTTCAACCACTTTAGATATTGCAAGATGATAGAGCAAATGCTGATAAGCAAAGCTTAAAAATGCAAATTTTGATATTGTTCATGTAATACGTACGTGACGCATATTAAAAAATGGCAAGTGCTTGTACATTTCATCTTTTTTATTCATCTGCCTCGTAAATGTAAATGCGAATATTTATAATTTTCAGAGAACAAATTTTAAATTTTTTCTTGGCACTGATCCCTGTAGGCGACACTCAAAATATGGCCCCTCATGCGTATTAACATGTTTTAATCAAACAATTTTTATTAACCATGACATTTTTCAAAAATTATACGTTGCCAAATTTTGACAGGCCCTGTAGAAGATTTTTAACTATTTTTTTCTTGTAACCCGCCCGTCGCAATATTACCGAAACGACAGGTTTTTGATTTGAATTCTTTAAAAATAAAATAAATATATTATACATATAATATATAAAAATTGTAAACACGTTTTGTAACATTTGAGGCGTTTTACTTTTAAATACCCGTAGAATTCTTTCTTCTAAGATTTCAAGAGTGGCTAGGGCTGTTGCATTGGCCCGAGGTGTAAGTCACCCTTAAAATTGTGTACAATATATTTTATTACCACTTTCCTTAAAAAATACCAATAATTACCAAAAAACAGTACCATAAATGCCAAAAAAAAAGGTAAATGCGGGAGAGTTGCCCCACTTTTTGAAAAATGGCTGTGTTTTTTGTAATTTTGAAGATTTCTTTGATATTGCCTTAAACTTTATTAAAATACAAAAATAAACTTTGAAATTCTAAGAAAAATTGACCTAGCAAAAAAAACATCTTCTTGCTATAGTTGGCATCTCTTCCACACTACTAGGAGAGATGCCGTATAGAAAAAGGAGAGATGCCGCAGTATCGGCATGTCTAGAAAACGTCTAGTTTTTTTTTTCTTCAGTCGAATCTCGAACAAAAGTTAAAACTTCACCATACATGGTGCAAGTGACATGTAGTCATTTTAAGCATTTAAGTCACTGCAACCAATCCAGTTTTCACTTGTCGTTGCCTAAACTTCGAAGTATTCCACTCAGTATTTTCGATTTCCATTTTTCTTTTTTGCCAGAGGCTCATCAGCACTGTCGATACATCGGATATTTTTTCTGGCTCTTCCTCATAAGATGTTTTTTTTGTTCTTTTCCTGGTATTTTTAGTTCTTTCTTCTTTTCTGCCGCCTTGGTTGTTTTAGGTTTGTCAAGGCGAACCCTTTTTTTATGTTTTCGGATGATGTTAGCACAGTGGCGCTTTGCTTGTACCTTTGTTTAACGGATACAGGTATTTTTGTGGTAGGAGACACTTCTTGCAAAAATTTTGAAGGAGTGATGTCCATCTACCCCACTACATATTTCACTAGGACTTGCACAGCTTGTGGAGGGTAATTTTAAGCTGGGTCGGTTAGCATCTCTTTCTGGGGAAATTTCTGTCGTGACTATGACCGGCTTGATATCTCGTGAAGTTTCTGCTGGCGTTGTGTTTTATCCATAACTGAGTTTCTTGGTTAAAGTAAATTTTAGGTGGCTTAGAAAAGCTTCGGTCTAGTGGCTGAAGAGCCTACGTGCAGTGGCTTGGTAAACACAAAACAACGATATCGTAACCGCCAGTTACTTGCAGCATATCGTAATCTGTGGGAATTGAGGCCATCCAGGATTAATAAACTACCGGATGATTTATTGGGAATAAACTGCTCTTTTAACCATTAAGTAATAATTTCGAGTTTATGAATTATGACTTTTTGTTCATATAAACTTTGGATCCACCTGGCAATCCATCTGAAAATGCAGCCTTTTAGCTTACAGCTTTGAAAATTAACGTGGGCGGTGTAAACTGCACTACAACAAGCAACAACAGTGACATTTTCTCCTCACTCTTTAGATGGTAAGACGTGGACATCTTTTGCACCTTCAGTTGTTAGGACTTTGCCAGATTTGTTGATCAATAGAACCCTGTCTCATCCAGCCAAGAATAACCAGCTATGCCGCTTTTTTGTGAAAATGTGTGTTTTAATAATTGTAGTTTCTCAGCGAAGTTGTAAGCCAACCGTTGAACTGTATTTCTGTCAGAAGCAAGTCCAGTCGCTGGATGTGAGCAACCAACCGTTTTTTATTTTCGTTCCCTAGAACACCTGTACCTATAAATTATATTCTGACGTAAAATTAAAAAATATTTGCTATGTTAAAAAGCTCTTTCGCTTGTATTTTTCAGCTCTGAACTGTTGCTGTCAATTTTATAACCATGGCTAATTTTTCCAGATCACGTTTTTAGGTGTATTGTGCTTTAAATACGTGACACTTCATATAAGACCTCGTTAATTGTAGTTTTTCTTGATGGGTCAATTTTTATTAAAAATTAAGCTTTTTAGAAATATTAATACTAAAACGCTGTCCAATATGCTACATACGTTTTGGCGGACCCTGTAGGGGATTTTTTGAAATTTACTGACTGCTCTTCCTTAACCCAGCGTTGCTGGCTGGATCAGTTTTTTGCCGTGACTCGCGCGTATATTTTTTCTCACATTTCAAATATAACTTGGAAGTGTAGTACATATTTAAGACAAATGAAATAGAAGGTATGCAGGGTGTCCCAACGAAAAGTACGCGCCCCGGTTGTGGGCTTTGAGGGTACACGGCAAAAATGCTGGGACGTGTCAATTTTGTTTTCAAGGGACACACATTTTTCGTCAAATTGCACCTCATTTTAAAGGTCATTAAATGTTGTTTTTACTAGTGCAAAGCTTTTTGAAATCGGTACAGAAGTTTTTGCGAAATTCAATTTTTAATTAGGTAAGCCGTTGAATTTAAAAAAGTCAGACAAATTTTTTATCCTTACTTTTGCTTTGAGAGACCTAACTTAATTCATGACAAATAATTTTTAACCTTGTTTGTTTGTTTTAGGGTAACCGTCCTGCTCGAAAGCTCTAAATAGGGTATATAAAAATCCCAAGCTATTGATGTCAGATTTATTTATTTGTAGTGCGAAATGTAGTTTTAATTTTAAACCGTTAGAATAAGTGGTTTACAAAAATAAATTAAGGTTTTTGTTACTTTAGCAAATGTTCATGAGGTTATTACTTCCATGCAATAATAAAAGTTCTGCTCAAATCTGGTTCTAACATTGTTAAGCATATCCGTTGTAATAAGTAAAGACTATACTATATTTTCAGAAAGCCCATAATGAGGTAATTAATATAAAAAAAATAATATACAGGGTGTTCCATTTAAAAAAATTAACTTTAGTCAATATCTCAACAACCGAAAAAAGTGAAAAAACACCTAACTGCGCCATCTAAGCAGAAATATGCATAAGAAACATTGTTTACCTTTCCAATAAATCACCTGAGAGACGAGGGAGGGTCAAAAAATGCAACGTTCTTAATTCCGCTCTGTATTTTAGAAACAAAGTGTAAGAAAAAATCTGTGTGTGGTATTTTTAGTTTCACAAAAAAAATAGCAGAGTATTGCGAAAACCGCATCTTTTTATCTCTACTCATATGCGAGAAACCCCATAAAACGCACAAAAATGGGCAGCCTGTACATGACACATTAAATTTGGCACTTTATTTAGTAGTTTTCTGTCATCAACTTTTGTAAAGAATAAACTTTATACTGGTCATTGTATATCGTAAATTTTCGGTTATTGAAACATGCGTTTCACGTTTTTTTGATTGATATACACTGCTCGCCAAAAAGTATGTAATCATAATAATATACTAATAACTTTTAATAAATGAAAAACCTTTTGTATTCCATGCAAATTTTTTTAATCCAAAAGGACTTCTAAAAGTGGTGTAACAGCGCGCTTTCGGCCTAAGCCATCATCAGTATTACCTGAAAAGTAAGTAATAAAGAACCATCCACTATTGTAGAGTCAGAGACTACTATAGAATTTTTAGGTAAAGAAAATGATAAAATTGACATTGTTATGTTTAGATACAAAATTTGTTAGAATTTGAAAGGGGTTATTAAAAGCGTAAATTAGGAATGATTTCTTTTGTGATATTTTAATGAAGGAAAATGGTGGAAGTTCTTTCACTTACGTGTCACTGGAAAAGGACTCCTTTTCCACTGACAAGTAAGTGAAAAATGACATATCCATGAAGATAAACGAAGAACACAAATCGACAACGGTCACATGAAAATTTCACAAAATGGTTCACATAATTTAATTTAGAAAATTTAAAAAAACAACTTAGAACCACGTTTCTGGGTGAAACGACAAATGTGTCGCTGTTGACAGTCTTGACAAGTAGACTGATGACGCAGGAAGTGATACGCCAAGAATTGGTGGTAATTTTAAATTTTTAAAAATGACAAATGTTAAGTTTAGAAGATCAGAATAAATAAAGGTACCTAATTTTCTAAGGTACTCCTAAAGTACAGAAAGGCTGCCACTAAACTAGATGAGATTAACAAAATCATATGATCAGTATTATGTAGCTCAAATTTACATGAGAATATTTGAAATTCCTGTTGGTCTGAAAGTTGTTTTTGGAAAGAAAGAAAGTACTTAGTCATGTGAAAAATAGAGGACTAATTCAAGAGATGATATTAGCCTAAGGGAATTTAGATCCAGTGTGGCAGAGATGGGCAAGGCTAACTCCGCCCAAAATGTCAGTTATAAAGATGAAAATATAATTAAATTACATTCCCTTATTAAAAATTGTTAAAAAATTTAAAAAAGAAAGTACTTGATCAAGTGACATTCCTACCTTCACAAATAAGTAAACACAAAATAACTTCAGTCAAGAAGTCTCCTGTGTCATGGAATCTAAGATCTATTGAGATTAACCTGAATGTTAAGGCAATAGTTGTTTATAAGAAGCTCCTTGTGGATCTCGATGTGCTTTATAAAATCCAGCCTATTGAAAATTTTTGATGAGATGTTATGCAGGATTTTTGAGTTAGTTGTTATGCATGGTTATGATTTCGCAGATGTTCTCCAAAAGCAGAGTTGTTCCTGTTGAAGTGTTCGCTGATGCGGGCTCTGAGTGGTCTACAAGTCCTACCGATGTAGTTGCATTCGCAAGAAATGCATGACAACTTATAAATTCCATTTTTTGAGAGAGTATCTAACTCGGTATCTAATTTATCGTTTGTGTTATTTAAAAAGGTTTGTAATTGATTTTTGTTTTTAAAAGAGACCAGAGAATACTGACATAATGGCGAATAGTTTTGGAAATTTTATCATTCGGTTCTGTGTTAAAAAAAGGAATGGAGAAGTATTTTTTAGATGAATTATCTAACAAGCTATGCGAAAGTTCCCTTCCAAATTTTCTGAGTTTTGTATTACTGATTATATTGTTAACAAGACTGGAAACAAAGTGGTTGTTAAAAGCGATCTGTTTAGTTATATTGACATAGCGATGAAAAGCTGCCATCTTGTGTTGCCACGGATGGTGGGATAGATAAGATATACTGTGACCCGTTTGAGTAGGTTTTAAATCGAAAAATCAACACTGTCCAAAGATCTACGAACAGTGATGTCTAGTTTTTCATCAGTTTCAAGTTCGATTGTAACTTGATGTTCGGGTGGATGATATTTAACTTGTCTTAAAGAACATAACACGAAAGATAAAATAGATACTCTCTCAAAAAGTGGAATTTATAAGTTGTCATGCAATTCTTGCGAATGCACCTATATCGGTACGACTTGTAGACAACTCCGAGTCCGTATCAGCGAACAGTTAAACAGGAATAACTCTGCTTTTGGAGAACATTTGCGAATCATAACCATGGTTTCAGTCCTCACTCTAACGCAAAAGTCCTGTATAACATCTCATCAAAAAATTTGAAAAGGCCGTATTTTATGCAGGACATCGAGATCCACAGCGATCTGCTTATAAACAACCATTGCTTTAACACTCAGGTTAATCTCAACAGGTCTACATTCGATTACAAAGGAGGCTTCTTGACTGAAGTTACTGTGTGTCGACACATTTTGTGAAGGGAGGAATGTCGTTTGATCAAGGCCTTTCTTTTTTCAACTCTTTTAAATTTTTTAACAATTTTTAATAAGGGAATGTAATTTAATTATTTAATTGTTATCTCTATAACTCACATTTTGTGCGGTCAGCCTTGCCCATCTCTTCCACACTGGATCTTAATTCCCTTAACACAAAACACTTCTTTTACATATCGTCAAATACTACTTAAGCAACCCAAAAAGGGGGGCCACTGCTGTGCATCGAGTTGGTTTGGTCTGATATCTGTTCCTAATGTAGTTACTTTTCATTTAGTTAAGCTCTTTATTTTCTTTTTCTATCCATTTGAGTTGAGTTAGCCTAGGCTAATATCATCTCTTAATTAGTCCTTTATTTTTCACTTAAATAAATACTTTCTTCCTTTCCAAAAACAAATTTCAGGCCATCACTGAGGTGGTCAACAGGAATTTCAAATATTCTTTCGCTAATTTGGGCTACATAATTTTGATCATATTATTTTGTTAATCTCATCTAGCTTAGTGGCAGCCTTTTTGTACTTTAGAAATAATACCTTAGACAATTAGGTACCTTTATATATTTTCATCTTCTAAACTTAACACTTATCATTTTTATAAATTTAAACTACCGCCAATTCTTGGCGTATCACTTCCTGCGTCATCAGTCTACGTGTCAAGACTGTCAACAGCGACACATTTATCGTTTCACCCAAAAAGGTGGGTCTACCTCGTTTTTGTTTTTTTTTATTTTTAAATTAAATTATGTGAATCATTTTTTTAAAATGTAACGCACAATTTGTGAAATTTTCATGTGACCGTTGTCATTTTGTGTTGTTTATCTTCATGGATATGTCCTTTTCCATTGACAAAAGTGAAATATTTCGACTATTTAACATATTACAAAAAACATTCTCATTCTTAATTTACACTTTTAATTCAGAAAATTTTGTATCTAAACAACATTTTTTTTACCTAAACAATTCTGCAGTAGTCTCTGACTCTTCACTAATGGGTGGTTCTTTTACTTACTTTTCAGGTAACACTGATGATGGCTTACGCCGAAAGCGCTCTGTTACGCCACTTTTAGAAGTACTTGAATTAAAAAATTTTCCATGGAATAGAAAGAGTGTTTCATTTATTATGTTTCGTACATGCACACAGCCTTTACTCTTCATTTAATAACTTTTTGTATGAATATACAAAAAAAAGTTACAAGTTCTCTTGTGTGAAGAAAATTTATTCTTCACTATGCCAAATCTGAGGTGTCACGTACAGGGATTGCGAATATTACAAAAATATTATATTGCAAAATTAATAATAAATTATATAAAGTTATTTAGCACAGCAAAATTATAGAGTTTAAAAAATTAGTCGAAACACAAGACGTTGATTTTTTATAATGAGCTGTTTTTATCTACCAGAAAACATATGGTGGGGTCAAACACATCACACACCTGTCGTCAATTCTGCAGCTCCATCTCATTCTGATTTAAAAAAATATATTTACTGTTCCGAGAGCGTATCGCATTATTTATAATTAAATTATAATTTTCTTATTTTTATCCGACGTTTCCGCGATTCTCTCTTCATGAGGAAACCGATTGCCGCTCTCGTACGAATCGGCGTTATTTTCCTATGGGAGCCGGGCGGACCATTACCAAACCCATATCCGAACCAAATTACATCACATTATTCTTATTATTATAATGTTAATTAATTGTAATCTCCATAATAGTATAACTTTCACCGAGGTAAAATTCTGCGGAACCGATCGACTAGAAAATATTAGAGAGTTTGCGACGCGGCTAAGTGCATATAAGGGGACCAATCACACTGTCCATCCGGATAACTTAAGCGTGTTTATTTCAAATGGAATTTAAAGAAAGTCCATTTATGGAAAATTGTGTAACTAATGAGTTTAATATTTTGCAGAGTCTGACTGTCAAAATTCATGTGAGGATTGTTGGCTGCTGCTATTATTTATTACTTCATCGGGCAAATAGTCTATCGAATTATTGGAATCTCAGTGTTTTTACTGACCCGCGTCCTGAACTCTATGCGAATCCAATAAACAAATGAATTTGCACAAGCTGTAAACTATATAAGGCTCATATTTGTGTCGGAACTTTTTTTTTAAACAATACTGCGTTCTTTAATTACATCCGCTACACTACAACTAAACGAAATAAGGTACCCGTTTCATCGCAAGTTGCTAAACCTTCTTAATAATATTGTGTCAACCGGCGTATTATTTATGACAAAACGATTTTTACGGCGCTCAAAACACAACAACGGAACAACGGACGGAAAAGGTTTTAATATTATAATCGGCCAGTCTTTCTTCGGTGTTTCTCTTCGGAAGATTCTCGACGAGAAGTGGTTTTGGTGTCGAGCGTAATCATTTAATCCGGATATTGGTGGTGTGTTTTTGTTTTTAGGATATTTAAAAATTCGCCTACTAAATGTTTTGTGTAACTGACGATTGCCCGAAAGGGACAATATTTCGATTATGTATAAGCGCAGTGGGGACGTAAAGAAGGAATAAGTTCTATAAGGAAATCAGGTAATTTTTTTTGTTGCGCATTTTGTATATCAAGTTGGTCCAGTTCAAATGCAGACAGACGCTTTACGGCTTAAGCGACCCGCGTTTTCATGATATTGGCGTTTGAAAATTAAATGTTATACCTAGATACTGTAAGAAATAATTTTCACTTATTAGTTTTTGATAACCTTACTTGCAACCTAGCGGCAACATTTGGACTTCCGGCTGGGAAAGTAACATCAGAAAGGCTAATATAGAAAAACACAAATTTCTCCCGTTTTCAGTAGTAAACTAAATGAGCATAAATATAAAAATAGCCCCTAAAATCGTAATCAGCTATTCTTAAAAAAAAAACGCCCGATTACACTTTGTCGTGCCAGCATAAACTTTTTCTAAAAAATTAAATCAAATGACAGGGCAGATATCCCGTTTTGGCCCCCCTTAATTTTTTCTGTCACGTCGTTTAAACTTCGTAGGCTGGGTTAGTAAAAATAATTCGTTATTTATAATGAACATAACTATTCAGGGTGTTCCCAATTGTAATGTTTAGGTACCTGCATGGTTGTCGTAAGACCCTAGCCTTTTATCGAGCTGTTCCAGGGAAAATTGAGAGTATACGTAACTTGATTTTCTCGGGCTGTTTGAGTTTGATGGGATCGATCGGGCTTTATGAACTTTTTTACTGGCTTAGCACATAATCAATCAATAAATCGTGCTGTATTCTGGGCATCGTTTGACGGAAGCCTTCAAAGTTATAGGCATTTATAGCAGTGCATTTCAAAACATTCAATAATTCTCTTACCTTTCGGACTAATCACCGTCTCGGTGATAATATACATTAAAACAGTCTCATGGATGTCAGAAATATTGGTTTCGGAGTTTGTCGGTTATTTTCTTGGATTTATTTCAATATACAATAAGAAAAGTTAAAAATTTAGTCAATGTTTATTTCTGACATCATATCCTTCAGATTTCAGAGGAAACAGCCACAATTATTGTTGATTGCCTATTGAGGAGTACTATCAGAATGTTGCCAGGCGTGCATGTTTCTCTAGCGATCCTCGTGCGATGTTGATGTGTTTGCGGACTAAACCAACAGGAAACAACATAATTTATTGATATGCTACCATCAGTTTGATGTTAAAGGACTGTCTTTCGCTTGATGTACGCAGGCAAGGTGATTTAGTGGTTGCGTTGTGTTACCTAAATTTGGCAACACCGCCCGGGTTGTTTCGCGGCAGAGACGCACCTCTTGGTGCATTAAGGCTTGAATTATTGCGCCGCGGAAATATGCGTTTAGCGTTTTTGATGCCAGGAGTTTAAAATGGCCGCGGTCGGGAAGGAAGTGGTTTCTGTTTGTTTGGTCATTGTGGATAATGGTTTTATCGTCGGTTTTCTTTGTCCTGCCAGCCATACATATTATCATACAGCTTTAGGTACGTTTTATTGCATATTAAAGATGTTATTAAATTTGGTGGCAACCATCTTGTTGTATTTTACGTCTTGTAGGACAATGTAAAGCTGGCATATTGGTCGAATTTTTTTCTGGCCCTTTAACACTTGTCACCAATACTTAGTAACTAAACCACTAACACAAACACTTCGAGAATACCGTCGCTCTAAAATGTCCGAATTTACCCTGAATCTCTCAACCAAAGTCAATCAGTTTCAAAATACAATTCTTTTCCGAGTTTTCATTCAAGTCGAGCCCCACGTTGGGCGCCAAATTGTTGATTACAACCCATATTGGACTTTGTGTTAGAGCACGCGCAGAACGGTGAAAGACCTTACCTCAGAGTGGACATATTGGACAAGGAAATTTTTGGTCTCTTGGATTCAGGGGCATCTCGCACCATCCTTGGCGGGCCTGGTTGGAAGTTGATGATTGACTTGATACTTTCACTTGACAAGAGTCAGACGCCAGCTTATAGTGTGAATAATAATAATTTGACAAGGATGCTAGATCTGCAGACTTGACGCCGCTTAACTTTTTCGAAACTTCCAGACATTGGCACAAACAATTCGTTCCTTTTACAGCTTTGTACTCATTTACGGACCTAACTAAACGACAATAAACATAACTATTCAAAGTGTTCCCAAGTGTAATATCTCAAGTGGAAAACCCCGTTTTCTTTTCATTTTTTAGCTACAGAACTTGGCTGAACAATAATAATTTGAAAACCCTACCAGATCTACCGACTTGACGCTGTTTAACTTTTTCGGAACTTCGAGACATATCCTGCAAACAATAATTCATTCCTTTTACAGCTTTACACTCCTTTACGAACCTGACTAAATGAATTATTAACATAACTATACACGCAGATCATAAATGGGAAACCCCATTTTCTTTATCGTTTTTAAATTCCCCAGATTATGCTAAAGAACTTGACTGAACAATAATTTGAATTGGGCCACTTGCCTTTTTCTTATTGATGGCAATTTGAAGTTCTAAGTTTATCGAACGTAACCGCCATATACTTACCCAAGACCTAAAACAACGAATTGATGAAGGACCTTAAACTCACTTGACAATAAAAATCAGCTACTCTAACATTCCGTTTTTCCACTAAGAACTTGACTAACAGATTGTTTGCGTGGCCTGCCAGATCCGAATTTGATCCCAGTTTTTCATATGAATGGTCATTTGAAGTTCTGAGAACGTGGCCTTATTACCGTTAGAGATAAAACAACGAATTATACGAGGATCGAGACGAGGATGTAGACCTTTTTTTAGATTCTACGTTTTATCAATGTGCGTGACAATCGTATTAAGCGACCTCAAAATATGTTTCGAAATTTATTCTAAATTAAAATGTTCAACAAAAAAAAATGGGGCGCTTCGTTCATTATACAAAAAGGGAACCATCCTGTATACATAAATTTGAAAAATAAAAAATCCACAGCAGAAAATAAGAATCGACGTCCGCATTGTAAAATTATCATATTTTATGGACCATTAAGCTCCTCGTCGATTGAACCCAAAATTAGGTAGATTTTTTTTACGGTTGTAGCATGTTTGATATTATGGTTTTGACTAGTTTTGTTATAATACTTAAAATGATTGGCTTTTTTTAAATAATTGAAGAGTGACACTTCATGACGTCGTTTTTAACAAGCATGTTCGAATTTTTAATCGTTCGCTTCTCATCCTGAACATCTTCAACGTTAAGTTCTTGAATAGAAAGCCTTATTTAAATGTATTTCCTCCACACAATTCTGCCTGAGCTTCATGTTGAGCACCCTGTATCTAAATTAAGATTTAAAGAAAAAGCTTTTAAACAGATAATAAAAGTATGTATTATTAATTTTACGTGTGGTTTCGGCCCACTGTATAGAGCAGTGGTTTAATGTTGTAAATTTTTGAGCAAAAACAATGAATGTTTTAATCTTATTTGTTACTTCATTATCTTTAAATTACTATATTAGTATGTATCTTATTTCTATGTATCATGCGCCGGCGTACATAAAAAGTGACATACCTAAAATTTTGATCCAGCTGGAAGCTTTATAACTTTTAAATCAGTTGATCTATCGAATTATTTTTTTATTTAGCAGGTCTATCCTTGGCACTCAAAGCATATACCGGATGCATCCGTAATATAATGTCAATAAGTTTTTGAGTCAAAACGAAAATGTGCGGATGTTTAATTAATTTTAAAAAGCCCACTGACTTTTATATAGTTTTCTGCTTTTCTGCAGCCCATTTTCGAGTCAAATAGACTCTTTTCTATATAGTCAAGTATCATACGGTCCGCTCGCTTCGATGTCGTGCTAAGTTTGAAAAAGGTTTTTTTCATGAAAATGCTAATGGCCTAGATGAGGTTTTTTAATGTTGGCAATTTCGAAAATTCCTTTTTTTTTAAATAGACACGTTTCAAGATGGCGTCGAGTAAATTTAAAAAAAAAAAATTGTTTTGGTTATTAGCCGATTTTTGAAAACAAAAAAAAAACAGAATACTTGGAAAGATCTATTGTTTCTAAAAAAAATATATAAAAGTTTTTAAATGTGTAATTTTTATGTGAATTTATACAAAAAATAAAAAAAAATATATAGTAATTAACATTTTTTATTTAGAAAGGTTTTGAATAGTTACACTAAAAAAACATACGCAAAAAAAATGTATTAAACAGAAAAGGTGCAGATTTTCTTTCTGCATCCAACGATATAAGGTTTGTTAGGGCTTGGAGCAAAAACAACACCTAAGAATGTAAAAAAGTATATTCCTTTCGCGTCGACAAGCATGAGATGCGCTAGAAAACAATAGAAACCCAGCATCCTAGGTAGAGAATATTTGAATTTCCTCCGCATTTTCTTGTCCTAAAATATATTAATTTGTTACTATTGGGTGATTTACAAATTTCACCTAACTTTGCCTGAGTCATAGCGATCCTCTAGTAAATCTGGATATTCTAATAATGGACTTGCTAAATCTGGTGTATTGGCACAGGAACATAAAGATTCAGAGCAGCCGCATGCATCGGTGCAAACCATTCGATTTTTCCTAAATGAACATTTGTTACTACCACATCCTTTTTTGCAACAACATTTTATGAGACCAATTACAGCCTGCGGAGCTGGTGGGTTCAACATGGGGATGGGTTGTAATGATTCATTTAATCTCTTCCATCCAAATAGATCTGGATCTGGAAGGCTTTGCGTATTTTGGCAAGACTGTTTCCAAATGGTTGCCATATAATTTTCTCTAAAATTAATACAAAAATATTAGGACTTTTTTTGAGTTACCTAATTATCTTACCTTAAGATACGTTGTTTCAAAGCATCAGTCATCGAAGGTTAGTTTTTCTCTTCTTGTCCCTTGGTGGAATACAGGTACCAGCGTAAATCTTTAGTGAGTTTGTAATTTTCATTTTTGGAGAGCAAACATACAAATTCTTCCAAACTGAGCTCCATCT
Source organism: Pissodes strobi (assembly GCA_016904865.1). Taxonomy (NCBI): domain Eukaryota; kingdom Metazoa; phylum Arthropoda; class Insecta; order Coleoptera; family Curculionidae; genus Pissodes; species Pissodes strobi. The sequence goes on along the minus strand of MU182906.1, from coordinate 46,688 downwards.
CTTCGGTGGGACTATCTTGATTGCCCAATAGTGCTAGAGCCGCCAGTATGCTATATGTCTCATCCATTTCCAAGAAAAATTTCGCACAAAATTCTTTACTTATTTTTGAAAACCATCCTGTCATATCTGTACCAGTAAATGCGTGAAAACCAATAAGCGCATGCATTTCTGTGTGAACTGGTTAATGATTCAGCCACTTTCCTTATATCAATTTCTCTTTTGTTTTTCCAACGGCCAGTTATCATCGAGATATTTTCGGCTAATCGTTCATAAAAACTAACTAGAAGAACGAAAAAATCTGTGTCGGGACTATAAACTACAATTTTGATTTCTTTTCCATAATTTTCCATAATAAGTCACACGAACTCCATGAAGTATTAATATTGTATCGGCTTCCTCATGATCATTTTCTAATAAATTTTCCATCAGAGGCTTATTTGAGCTAGATATGTTATTATGTGAGATAACAACATACCTAATTCTTTCACATTCTAAAACTTTTTTGGTTAGAAATTCAGTGGGTTCCTTTTTTGTCTTTGAGTTCGATAAAAAATCTTTGAGCGAAATATTTCTTTATTAATGTTCCATCTGCAACATGATAAGTGGCATCAGAATAGTTTTTACGCCTTTTATACCTAGTGAAACTCTTTAGTGAGTGTCTTCATGTCTGGAGATTTTGAAATACTCTGCACTACAGCCATTCCGTCCACCCAAAATTACTGATCTGTATTTGACTAATGATGAATCCACGGACGTGTGAGTTGGGCCATTTTTAGAAAATTCTTCCAGTTTTTGCATAAGTTTATATTTATCGGTAGGCAGTAGAATGCTTCCATCAGCGGCAAACAATGATCGAGGAACTGAGCCAAACTCATATTCTCCTACTGCGCTTCTTAAATCAATATCTTGGCGAGTCCCAGCGGCGGATCTAGGGACGCGTTGACCTCAGGGCAAAAGATATTTATGGGCCCCTACCCCTTGTATATTTTAAAACTAAGGTAAGACTGTAAGGCATCGTGGGACCCTTCTGAACCTTGGGCCGCAGGACGGCGCGGCGCGGCGCACCGAACTGCCCGGTGATATGTCCGCCAATGGCGAGTCCTCGAAACTAAAACTAAACGCAGAAGTAGACATCTTTCTTCTCTGATTTCTAAAATGTTTTCGTTTTGTTTTGTTCTAGATTTTGCATTTGATGATTTAAATGTTTTTAATTTCATCTTGTGAATTGTATCCCATATTCCTACTTTTCCATCAAAAAAAATTTCAGCCTCAAAAGCCTTGTATCTTTCTTCTCCTAACTTATCTCTGAAAATTTTGCATGTAAGAAGATTACTCACTTCATCAGTGTACACATTTTCTTTTTGAATAATGTTTATTTATAAAGCGTAATTTTCAAAATATTTGGGGTAAAAAACAGGCAAGGTCTATCACTTTTTGAATTTTTGGGTAAAATTACACAGAAATTACACATTTAAAATTCTTAATATATTTTTTTTGGAAATATAGATTCTCCCGAGTATTTTGTTCTTTTTTTGTTTTCAAAAATCGGTTAATTAGTAACAAAAATATGATTTTTTTTAAATTGTCCTCGCCGCCATCTTGAAACGTGCGTATTTAGAAAAAAAGAGATTTTCGAAAATGCAACATTGAAAAATCTCATCTGGGCAATTAGTATTTTCAGAAAAAAGGGATTTTTTAAACTTAGCACGAGATCGAAGCGAGCGTTCATTTTTGAGCCCTATGATAATAGAGTAATATTTCTTGTTCTGTGGTGTTTCTCTCTGTCTCACTTAGTTTGAAAGCTACAGACTAGAACATTATGAAGTGACGAAGAAACGACTCGGTACCACAGAATATCTGGTTCTGGCCCTGGCAGGAAAAAACGGATCGTGACGATCATTTTATTCTACTATAATGCCTAATCAAATCGGTTTTAGACAGCTGCAGTATGCGGTCTCGCGTTATTGTACATTAACACAACACCGACTTTATTATTACGAAGGAATAATGGAACAACGTATTTCTTTTATAGAAACATGCAATGTTCAGTACGACTTCAAATACCGTTACCCCAGAACGCTAGTGGAAGCGTCCTCTTCCACTAACTTTTTGATGACTTACCAGTTCTCCCACACTATTTGACGGCCATCCGGAGAAAACAAAGACAATTGTAAATAAAACCTGTATGGTCTACAGAGTTGTGTCGAGCTGTGTGCTCTCTTGGAAGCCGATTTGGGCCCGTTGCGAGCGACTAGCTCTCACCTTTGCTTTTCCAAGCTTCGATCACAGTATTGTAGAGGGACTAACTTGTATTCCACGTACGTCTATTAAGTCCTGGTTGGCTTTTGTAGCAGAATAAGGCTATTGTCATAATCCGTTCATTTTCTGAGAGGTTAAGAACCAGGTGTTCTGTGATTCCGATGCGTATTTTGTACCTTTATGTTATTTTACGTCTTATCGCTAACCGTACCAGAAATTAGACAAACTTTATGACAGTTCAAAAGAATGATCAGTAAATGAAAAATATGGCTTTGCATGTTTAGTCTAGGTCTATAAAGCACAACTTTGCTTAAAAACCTGTAGCTTCCAAAGGCAAGATATAGGGAAATACCAAAGAGCAAAAATAAAAAAATCCGTACTTTTTATTTTGACTAAAAACCTATAAACGTTACACGTGCATCCAGTATATCTGGAGTGTCAAAAGATTGACCAACAAAAAAAAAAGATTAGCTCGATAGATCACCTAAATCAAAATTTATGAAGCCTCCAACTGGATTCAAATTTCAGGTTAGTCACTTTTTAGGCACGTTATTATTATATTTTGTCAAATCTCTACAGCATTTCCTTACAGAGTAATCATTTTTGATCTTACAATATCTCATTTAAATGGAGATGCATCCCGATGGATCTTTACGGAATGTTGCCTATTTTATTAGACTTTGACCCACTGACCATGACACAGTGGTTCGATGTCGATATCCACTCAGGAAAATGTGTATAGTATTTCAATTATATGCCTTCAATATCAGTGGTACAGTAAACAGTACGGTCGGTCTCTCCGTTAAAAGCCTAAATCAAATTTCGTTCTTTTTAAATTCTAATATTCTACAGAACCAATATTTATATCCAGACATTCAGCGATCCTAAGAATTTCTCCGTCGAGAGCTGGGTTTTGTAAGAAGTAGTATAGAACTAAGGAAGTATTCAAATCACGATTATTTTGTTGATTTAAACCACTGTGAAATGCGGGGAGGTCTCTACACCAGAAATTTAATTTAGACAAAATTATAGAAAGATCTTAATTTATTTGATGCCCTTTACCGCGTAATAAGAAGTATAATTTTTAAATAACCTTGGTCCATTATAATAGGTTTAAATCCTTACTAAGGGGGTAATTCAAAGTATTTGTTTATCATTTTTGCCGTTTAAATATTTTAATTTGTCTGATCTTTAAAGGACATTTACAGAACGAATACATTTTTTGTTTAAGTAAATCCCCATTTATTATATTTTGACCCCCATGAAATAGTGGTTCAACTCAAAAAAATGTAATCGTGTATAGCTTTTCAAATACGTGTATTTTTTATCTCAATTAAATCACTGCGACCTTTATCTTAGAAGTCTAGCAAATAGTCTTTGATGCTTTTTAAATTACGCTACTTTACAAACCGAATATCCATATCCATACGTTATGCCAGTCATTGGCCGATGATCTATTGATTGTGTCTGAATAAATTACTGCCCATTAAGTGCTGGATGTAACCAACTACATAATGGAGTAGTTCAAACCCTTTATTTATCGATTTAAACCACTGACAGCGTGACGTCTACTCTAGAAGTTTAAAGAAAGTTTTAATTTGTTTCATGTTCTTTCAGTTTTTTTTTTAATTCTTTTAGGGTGTTGCCTTATCTAAATTTACAAAAAAAGCTCCTTGTATATTACCACCCTTCTAACGAATCGTCTTACAGGGATATCTAGGACTGTCCAAACATTTCTCTAAATAGTTAGTTGCAGCAAAGTAGTAGATTGACTGCCGCGGCTGATAGTTCATAGCCGAGCGTAGCGAGGCTAGGAATTCAGCTAAGGCAGTCAATCTACTTTGCTGCCGAGTTGAACATATAATTTTTTCTCCGATTGTTTATAATGATATATGTATATTGTATATTTGCAAATTACTACAATTCCCACAATCTTTTTATTTTTCTTGTAGTGATAAATTAAGACAAAATTTGATAGAAATCGCAATTGTTGGAACGGTTGGTTGCTATGGAAATGTATATGTCCATAATAATTATAGTTTGACAACTTATGTCAAACGTTTTATTCCCATGGAGACTAATCACTTTGCTGCCTAGGCAGCAAAGTACTTACTTTGCTGCCTGGACAGGAAAAGTAATACTTTGCTGATTGATATGTGTCTGCAAAATTAATATTTGCTGTCAATCGGAGAAAAAATCTTTTTATTACAAAGTCTAGAGTTACAAGCAGTAACTTGGGTAGGCAAGCAGTTATATAAACTGCTGGCCATTTGCTTTCGAGCAAGGAAAATTTCGCCTAAATTTAAAACTAAATATTTGCTTAACCAGACATTATATCGACCTACGGTTTTTAATGATTAATAGACTTATGCCTTAGGAAAAACTTTCCAGTGTTGGATTTTTATTAAACTTTCAAAAAATATTATATACAGGGTGTGAAAGAAGACGGTGATTTTTGCTCCAATTTCAATAGCATGTAACTTTCACAATAATTTTTTTAAATTTTGTCTTTGTATGTCAATTGAACCACTGGTTCATAGCAAAGAAAGTAGTTTGTCAAATTTTTGATATCTGCTATATTTTAAGAGATATTGATTTTTTTGTAAAACCTTGACTTTTTCAACTTTTTGGTAGCTAGACCCCACTGTGCGTTATAACGTGCAAATTTTATAGCTGATTATCATTATACCTTACGAAAAGCTTTTTTATGTTCAGTAAAAAAATTGTACCTAAATGTTGTGATGTGCAGTGGCGCACTTATAATCACTTATAGGTACTATGGTTTATTAGCATCTCACAATTTTTCCCGATTGTTTTGTATTGAAAAGTACTCGCCTCTAGATTAAGCAAGTTTTATCTTTATTTTTTATTTTTTAATATTGCACTATATCTACATGTATATTTTACAGTGTGTCTAAAAAAATTTAATTTTTGGAAAAATTTTATTTATTTATTTCTAATACAGCACTATTCCTAAACTTAACCTTGTTTTGAAAACCCTTAAAATTAAATATCACTGATTTGATGTGTTCGTTTTTGCGAGCGAGTACTTTCCATTATAAAACAATCGTGAAAAATTGTGGATACTCATAAACCATAGACATAGAGTGATTATAAGTACGCCACTGCACATCACAACATTTAGGTACAATTTTTTTACTGAACATAAACAAGCTTCTCGTAAGGTATAATAATCACTTACAAAGTTTGCACGATACAACGCACAGTGTGGTCTAACTACCAAAAAGTTGAAAAAACAAGGTTTTACAAAAAAATCTGTATCTCTTAAAATATAGCAGATATCAAAAATTTGACAGATTACTTTCTTTGCTATGAACCAGTGATTCAATTGATGTACAGTGACAAAATTAAAAAAAAAATATTATGAAAGTTGCATGCTATTGAAATTGGAGCAAAAATCATCGCCTTCTTTGACACCCTGTATATAAAAAGTTTGATAGATTAAAAAAAATCCAACATTGGAAATTTTCTCTTAAGGGACAAATCTACTAACCATTAAAAACCAGAGATCGATATAATTTCTGGTTAAGAACATATTTAGTTTTAAATATAGGCGAAATTTTTGTTGCTCGAAAGCAAATGGCCAGCAGTTTAGACAACTTTCATTTTTCGGTAGTGTTTTCGAACGTTTCTAGCTATAACTGTTTAAGACCGTGCGTCATAGTTAGTTGTTTTAGGTCTCGGATATCTTGCATTTGAATTTTATAAACTCGGGACTTCAAATAGCCCTTTATAAGAAAAAGTCAAGAGGAGGCAAATCTGGATATTGATAGGCTGTTTATCGATCGGTCAAATTTTTATTGCCAAGACATTGGGGTTGCCATTTCATAAAAAGAACGGACTATTTTTATTGACGAAAGGGATGGTCTCAAACACTAATTTTCGATAATATAAAACCTTTCTTGAGTTGCCAGGAAATTTAAAATTAACAAAAAGAGGCTGTCAAGTTAAGATTTGAAATTAGGAGTACCCTGTTTAGTTTTCATAAGGGATGTTTTGGTATTTTGGTCGCATTTTAAATTTTAATATCTAGTTACTAAAAACGATAGAAAGATAGGGTTTGCTCTGTTTCTCGAGTAGATCAGTAATGTTTTTTAAGACGTGTAAAGTTTTTTTATAAAGCATGACTCAAAAAAATCCAGTTTATATCGTCTCTTCTGTAGTCAATTTTAACTTGTCATATTTATCATTCGTCTAGAATATAGTATGCATAAATAATTAGGATTTTCAATAAATCCTACAAATTGCTTTAGATTTTGGAGAAGCCTCACAGGTATAGACCTACCTCTGACAATTCTAGTTTTAACACAGCTTCTCTTTTCCTAATCTCTTGAACTTGTATTTCCAGGTCTTCAATAGATTTCGTGTTATTTATTATGCTGCCTTTTAAGTGACCCTCTATTAAAAGAGAATCATGTGTTTTGTCTGGATTATAGCCTAGCTTAAAATCTTGTAACGTTTCAAAAATGTATATTAAATAAAATTTAAAATGTGTCCTAAATGGATGCGTCAGTCACCTTGATCCAAATCATTTTCAATTCTATCTACGTAGATTCCCCATGTAGATATTCACCTTGCCCTGATTCGTTGAAGCTTCTGTTTTATTAATTCTTTTATACTACTAACATGATCCAGGTTATCATCAGCCATCATCCTCCGCGCCATCATCCTCCGCATTCACCACAGCTGAAATCATTCAACATTTTCCCTGTAGTAACGAACTACAATAACTTCATTTAAAACTACATAATGCCGTGCGCTTCGAATATGCCCCGAATAAAACCGTCTTGACCGAGCAATGGTACTAAACTTTCTGGACACTTTACGCTTACGTTCGCACAGGTCCTGGACCAAGTCCGAATCAAGCAATTCGGAAACTTCGTATGAGTACGTCACCTCCGAGTACCTGGGCGGAGATAATACGTGCGATGGAAAAAACGGCGCCGTGCCGACCGCCGAAAAACGATGCGACCAAAATTCGCGCATGGAAACTATACCGGAAGAATACGAACCCAAAGTGTCTGTAAAGGAGATCCTGGCTAGATTTGAGAATTTAAGGGACGAGAAGCAGAGGTCGTCGCGTACAAGAAAGGAAAAGAACAACAACGAGCTTCGCTGTCCTAACGCTGTCCATAAGGAACTTAAGACTAGCAAAACCAAGAAGGACCTCTCAGGGGGCAAAAAGAGCGACGCTATTGTAATCACGGAACACAAGAAATCCAACGACTCCAAACAGTCCGGTACGGAGAAGCCTCAAAAAGTGGAAACCAAAGTGTATTCCTCCACGACGAGCGTGTTGGAACTTGTCGCTCAAGGGCAGAAGATCGAGAAAGATAGCGAGCAAGACGTTTCGGTCGGTATCGTGTCGTCTTCGGGTTCGGCAAGTGCTTCGATTAGTTCTAGTTCTTCGTCCAGTTTATCAGGATTGTCTTCGGGCAATTCAAGAGCCCCGTCTGCCGAAAAAGAGGTAAGGATGCTGTGGGTGCGGGGTATATTTAATTTTTCCTAGAAATGTATTCTATATTTCAAGGTTTTGTATATATGGGAGACAGGAATATGGACCTGTCATTAGGGTTTCCAAGTCCCTGAACCAAAAATATTTTCAGGGTTAAATTCGTAGTCCCGAACTCAAGATAATTGCTGGAAAATTTGGATAAAAAAAATAATTGATTAAAATAATTGATTTATATGTTTCTTTTTATTTTATACGAATATTTTTGGTGCTTTAAATTACAAATAAAAATATAAGAACTAACGCAAACAATAACAATTATTATTTTTTTAAAATATGATTTTAGTGCCACAAGTACATTTAAAGACGTGTCTTCTAATCAGATCCAGCTATGGAAAATGCCCTTCCTGATTGGACGCTTGCAAATATTCGTAACATAATTGAAGATTCTGGCCACGATGACCTCCATTCTCAAAAAGTGCCACTTTGCCTTTGATTTTTATTTAACTCATATATACTTTGGCAGTTGGAGCTGACGATATACAGTTCTTGCAGAAGCCGACATTGCATTCACAATTATCATATTTAATTTTACTGCCAATGGTACTGCTTGAACTTCTTGATTATCTTGATTTAAGACATTTTGAATTTAGCCTTGATCCTCATGATCAGATGTTTCATCTTCTCTTGCACTGTTAGTGTTGATCATCTTTGCACCATTTTTTTAATGCATTTAAATTTTCCTTGATGTTCGGTTGATCAATCAATCAATCAATCAATCAACTTTATTCATGTGAAAATACAAAAAATGTTTACATACGTCAATTTAAAATACATAAAATCCTTTACCTATCTATACTAAGTAGTTTTATAAAATACAATATAGTAATGAACAGACAAGACTGTACAAGAGCATACAACTTACAACAGATTAAAATCACAATTTAAGCACTCAAATAGACGTGACTTAAACATTTTACAACATATTAGAATCATAATTAAAATATTCGTCAAATGAGTAAAAGGCATTTTGAATTAGCTGCTCCCTATTTTTATCCTTAAAGTTTTTTAAAGGTAATACTCTAATATGCCTCGGTAAATGACTAAAAAATTTTATAGCCCAATATCCCGGGATCATCCTGACACCTGACGCCAGTATGATGGAACTAAATTTTGTCTGTTTCGGGTATTATGGCTATGGATACAATCATGGGTCTGGAACAGGTCACCATTTTGTTTGACAAATAGCAAACACTCATACACATCTATATGTACAGTCATCACCCTTCATCCTACATACACATGCTTACAGTCTTCCCTGTACCCCAATCTTGACATCATTCGCATAGCCTTTCTTTGCAGAAGAAAGCCTCGATGCACCCCAGCTGAATGCCCCCAAGCGACAATCGCATATGCAATCTGAATATGGAATATTGCAAAATATTATGTTCGAAGTATACTGACTGAAACGCTCCGACAAATATTGCCTAGAACATAAAGACTTTTTGTGAGTTTGTTGGCTAGGTTGTTTATATGGTTTCCCCACTGAAGTTTGGGAACCAAAGTTACAAGAAATTCAACTTGAACTTGAGAGGTATTTTGAATATTAATCTCCCTTATAGCGAAAACCACACCCTTTGTTTTGTCTGCATTTAGTAAGAGTTTGTTAGCACAAAACCACTGTTGCGAGTTTTCCCGGGCTGTCCCCGACCCACGTAGCGCTTTTGGCAGAGAGTTTACAGTGAAAGAGATTGTAGTGTCTTCAGCAAAAATTGTAAATCTGGCTAAGTTGTCATGCTTCGGAAGATCATTTATATATATTAAAAATAAAATAGGTCCTAAAATGGAGTCTTGTGGCACTCCCACAGTGATATCACTCCTTGCTGACCGCACCCCAGTTAGCTCCACAAGTTGGTATCTATTCTTAAGATAGAAATTTAAAAGCCATATGCTATCTGGGGAAAAATTGTAATATTTAAGTTTCTGCAACAGGATGTCATAACTTACACAATCGAATGCTTTAATCAGATCGCAACAAACAACTGAGTTATAGCACATTCCATGAAAAGCATCTACAATACCCGAAACTAGATCCAATGTTGCAAGAGTTGCATTTCTGCCTTTTCTGAATCCAAATCGGTTCCTTGAAATCAAGCCATTCAACTCATAGAAATCAGCGATCTGGACGGCCATGCATTTCTCTAGAACCTTTGAAATTATAGGGAGAAGTGAAATGGGTCTGTAATTTTCCGGTAATAATGGATCACCCTTTTTAAAAATAGGCTTAACCAGAGCAAGCTTCGAACAGTCCGGAAAAATATTTTCCTTGAGACAAAGATTTACCAGATTTACCAGTTTTGACTGTTTTTACAATTCTTAACACATTAACATTAAGGCCATAAATGTCTCTACTATAGGTTTATTTTTTAAATGATTATGTCTCTGAAGACAGGAAATTGGGCTTCTTGAAGACTCTCAATTGGGTCAAAGTTGGTAAGAGGAATTAATACCTTGGATTATATTTTGAGCATTATTTGAAAAAAAAATACTGAACTCATCCGCCTTAATATTTATGTTGTTCATGGGATTTTTACCTTTGTCCCTGTGAGAATTTATTATTTGCCACATTGCTTATGCGGGTGTTGCAGATGTATGAATCATCATGTCATTACACTCTATTTTGGTTTCTTGAATGGTTTTACGACAATTTTTTTATAGTTTTTGTATTGCTCTATAAACTCTAGACATCTGTACTGTTGTTTTAGTTCACTCAGAAATCCCAAACGTTCACGCATCATTTTCGATCTGTCATCAACCCAGTCAGTATTATAAGACTGGTCAGATCTTACTATATAAGACTTCTCCGAAAATGACTGAAGGTATGCACCCTCCAAACATCCCATAAACATCTCAAACATATTATTTACACTGACAGACCCTCAATAAATGCCCAGGATGTCTAGTTTACTATATTATGAAATATAGATAAGCCTCTGAGTGATCGGTCTACTTACTCTCCGAGTACTCGTGAAAAAGGTAAATCATTTGATCTTTCTTATATTTAAGTAGATTATAGAGATAAGATATTACACTTGAAGCAAGAGTCCTTTCCCAATTATATGGCGCTCTAAAGAAATTTGTAAGTATCTGCCAAAAGTTGTATCAATTTTTAAAGGTTCTTCAAACCTAAAACTGTAAAGGTTGGAAACATCGCTGCACGATGTTAAGTATTAGACCTACAGAATGTAAATCTAATATGTTCAAGACACTTCATAACTTGTTCTAGAGGATCAAAATCTTGGTCAGTCATGGCCATTTAAATACAGTCTTTTAGAAAAACAAAACGTTCCAATATTTGAGCTAAGCTGTTTGATCGGGCTTTGCAATCTAAAATGAGACTTAGTTCCTTGCCGTGTTTCTCCTTCACACAACTTCACGAAAGCAGTGTTTTTTAATGGAGAGCGGCGACATAGTTTGACATATTTTCGTAATTGGATTACCAGTCCGTGAATGTTTTCATCATCTGTTAAATTTAAAGATACTTGTTCGTTTGAATCTTTTTCAACTTAATTTAACTCAATAACGAGCTACCAATATTATCGTCAGAATCAGTACCCTCATTATCAAAGTACAAATTGTACGCTGGTGCGTTCTGTACATTTATGGAGTACATGATGGCAAAAACTGCAAGTTGAATGCGGTGAGCAAAGCACAGTGTTGCAATGTCGGTATTAATTTTAGCAATTTGTCCATTACATTGGTACGATCAGTTGTAACAGAAATAACATATTCCCGCAGGTATAGATAGTGCTATATTCCATATTTTAACGCATTGCTCTGATTGTTCATCTAGACACTCACGTATCTTGAAACTCATATACCGTTTGTTAACTGTAAACGTTCATTCCTCAAATGTTAAGTTAAAGTGGTGACCACGGTGTTTTGGTTGCTGACGATGTTAGTAAATTCAGATATCATCTTGCCTCCAATTTTTTTTAAATCTCCAGAGAAAATAAAATCTCAAAATGCTTCTTCTTCTTCCTCCTTATTTTAAGACTACGTCTTGTTTCTTCCGTTCATTAGGCCCCTTGCGATGCAGACGTCCAAGATTCGTACCATCTTTTCGGTGGTCGGCCAGGTGGGCGTCTTGAATTCGGTTTTTCGTTCTTTGCCCACTTTGCCCATCGGTCGTTGTCCATTCTGCCCACGTGATCCCTACAATGTCGGTGTCTTAATCGTACAGTCCGAACGATGTCCTGAATCTTGAGTTCTTCCCGTACTGCGCTGCTTCTTATTTGGTTTCGCAGTGCTACTCCCTTTATTGTGCATAGAATTTTCATTTCTGTGGTTCTTAGCAGATTCTTTGTTCTTGATGTTTCAGCTCGGGTCTGCGCTGCGTATGTCAGTACCGGCCAGACTGGCCTCACCGCGGTTTTGTAGATACGTACTTTACTTTCTGTTGACATAATATTTGTTTTTCCATATATATCTCTTAGGCATCCAGATATTCTTGATGCCTTATTTGCTTGATTTCGTACTTCTTGGCATACATACGCATAGTTTGTTTGATAGGTCTGTCACTGACGGCCAGTTTGCATCTGGTAGGTTCCCTTGAGATAACCATCAATTCTGTTTTGTCTGATGATATCATCATGTTAAATTTTTCGGCTGTCCTTCGGAATCGGTGTAGTTGTCGCTGTAAATCGTCTTCGTTTTCGGCCATTAATATGGCATCATCCGCAAAGCATAATATTTTTAGTGCCCTGTGTCCCATTCTATATCCTCCCTGGGTTTCATTAACACTACTTATTATTTTATCCATGATCAGATTGAATAGGGTGGGGCTTAGGCTATCACCTTGGCAAATTCCTGATAGTATGGGTACGTCCTCAGTCAAGCCGTGCTACGTTCTTATGCGTGTTTTGTTGTTCTTGTTGAGCTCCTTAATAACTTTTATGTATCTGGTGTCGATATTATATTCATTGATTAACAATGACAGGAACGCAATTCGTGTCTCAGGGTGTATCAACGCCGGTGATCGGTGATTCCCCTATCGATTTAGGTATTTCACACACGTGCCACAGGGCAATAACAATTGAGTCGGTTATGTACAGGGGCGCTCTCGCTAGGAATGGCTAATTGTAGCTCAAATGATAACAATGTTGTCAATCCTATCGCATGCGCAGTACGATGTATCAGAATTGCCCATGTCTTTACAGTTCAATGAATTCTTGTCAACAGGTCTTTTAGTGCAGTGGTCAAATCCTGTGCTTGTGATACGACGGTCCGGGTTATACTCCAGTGACAGAACATTTTTTTAAGTTATGTGTAAAAAGTTTTTTTTCTTCATTTTGGGCATGCCTTAGGTTAGTTTTTGTTGGTTGCGCCCCCATAGCCAGCGAAGCGAACCGAGAGCCATAGCGAAGCGAAAATTTGACAGAGCAATTTCGCAGCATAATATATGGGCTACAGTTAGCCGTTCCTCTCCCGCTTCGTTAGCCAGTCAACGTTATCGGCTTGTGAATGTAATATTGAATTCATTAGGAATATTATTTTAATTTTAGAACTTTTCAGTTCCCGGGACTTTTCTTGTGATCCCAGGGGCTTGGTAGAGTCCGAGTTGTCGACTTTTCTTCTTCTTAGAATTATCTTTATTACTTAATTATTTTAAGCATTTATTTCATAAAAGATACTTCCGTTTTTACAATAATATTTCTTTTTGGGTAAATACCCTTATAAAATCGATTACAGTCGATCACGCGTTGCGGAAAAGAAAGTGTCATTGTTCATGGGAAATTAACGGAGGCACAGTACCTCTATTGGTAAGTTCGATTCGATTTATCGGTCTGTAAAACGACCGTATTCATCGATTTTCTATTTATCTCATTACAGGTTATTATGCGAAATTTTACGTCTGAGTCGTAATTGGCGATTTTCGTTCCTTTGATTATATGCCATGATGATGATGATTATGAAATGATATATATATAACGGGTGCGGCAAAATAGAGGCTCACTTTTCAAACTAAATATAGTTTTACGTTTTTAGTATTACAGCGTTGCCATGTCTAGTCCCATTTCTGATTTTCTCTCAGCTATTTTCGGTCATCCTTAGTATATCCTTAACCTATTAATATGATTTTTGTTTTTACATGCAACTAAACGTTCGCGACGAACTACTGGGATTTAAGTTTAAGCACGAGAGCTTTGGTAACCAACTCATCTGGTCATATGACGCAATTTTTAAAATAGTTCGTGGAACACACGGACGCAACCTATAATCTGCGTTTACTATATACGACTGGATTGTGGTTCATCATAAATCGGTAACCCATTCGAAATTCACGAATTTCCAGTTTTTTTTTGTTTGAACTCGCTTAACGCTAATCTATTGACTTACAATTTTTTAGAGGAAAGCAAGTAATGGAAATATCATTATTGACGTCAAAAATGGATGCTATATACATGCATGGATTTTTACGATACAGTGCGGTTCTTTAACGGTTTTTTTTAAATAGCGCCCCTCCGTCATTTTGATAGTTAGAACTGTCGTTTTATGTCAAAAGGTAGTTTACCTTCCCCTATTGGCTACACCCAAATTTTGTAGATGAAATCTATCAGGGCAAAAGTTAACAGGAGACGGGTCATTAAAGAATCGCAGTGTATATATCTTCTGATGAATACCTATATTTCGTACGTTTTCGCAGTAAAAACGTTAATTCAAAGTTATCAATAGCACAAAAGCTACTATACCCTTATGTCAAGAATCGTAAACCTTTACGATTCTTGTCCTTACGTATACATTTTCGCACAAAACTTCTATATTTTGGAAATGTAAGCTCTTATTTAAAATATAGTAATTAGGCTTAGGCAAAAATGCATTTTAAATAATTGACATCTTTAGGCCTATTACAGTTTTATGCATATTGAAATATTTCGGAAAATGCACATAAAGCTTCGTTTTCAAACAAAATTTTTCGCTTACCAATGTATAATGTCATCTAGATCACGGGCTGCTTCTCTTTGTACTTTAATAAAATATTATGGTTTTCTAGCCCGATAATAATAAAAAAACAGACCAAATGGCCGGAAAGTAGCAATGAGGTCGGGAAATACCCAAAACGGTAAATGGTGAAGGTAAAAAAGTTTGTAATTATTTTTAATTGCTTTTTATAACTTAAATGTGGAACATTCAGTTCTGTTTAAATACTTCGTTAAACTTATTTTATTTGAAAATACAAAAAGAAGAGGGCGGAGGAATTATGACTTTCCAAAACTTTTGACGGAAAATTCTGTTTTAGCGAAGAATTGAGCTCATGAACATAGTTCGTCGCGAAAATTCAATTAAAAAATAACTGATTTTTTTGAGAAGGATTTTGACGAAAAATTTAAATTTTCTATCAGTGTTTAGGCGAATGTTTTTTATGGCAGTTGCACACACACTAAAGGGAGATCCTATGGCGCTCGACGAGCGGTGTGTGTGTACGTGATGATGTTGATTGACACGGTTCTTGAATAGTTGTAGGCTGTAATTAGGGGCAAACATGTCCTGGGAGTGAGTTCCACGGTGATGCAGTGCGCCAGGCAAAGGAGTTCTTGTAAAGCGGTGTTCTAGGTGTTTCCAGTTGTACGACGAACTGGTGCGCTCTTGCCGTCTGTCGCGACTGTCTAACAAGCGTTGCCAGGGGTGGGATGAGTGGGCCAAATCTTGGGAACATCTGCCAAGAAAGTATCTGTAAAACAAGGACATCTAGGCCACATGTCTGCGGTGTTCCAGACTATACAGATTCCGGGTCAACTCCGGATCGCCGATGAGACGCACAACTCTCTGCTGAATGGAATCCAGCAGCTTTAGGCTGTGCTTTGGTTTGGTGCGGTACCCCAGATGTGTGAGCAATATTCTAAGCACGGTCTTATTTGTGCTTTGTAAAGCAAGAGCGACTGCTACGGTATATACAGTTTTTTGTTGAAAAATAGCGCACCAAGCGTCTGGGAGGTTGAATTTGCGATGTTAGCAACGTGGTCACGCCAGGACATATTGCTGTTGACCAAAACACCCAGTAGTCCGATTGACGAGGATGAAGGAATGGTCAATCCTGCCATAATGACATAGACAGACATAGACATAGACATAGCTTTATTCAGTTAAATGCACATAGGTGTTTACCATCTTCAATAAATACAAAAAAAAAATTGGCTAAATCAAATTTGTACATACGGATAAAATCCTTAAATGACAGTTCAAGTTAAAATGAGATTGGATACATGACTACATGATATACTTT
The DNA here is from genome assembly GCA_016904865.1 of Pissodes strobi. Taxonomy (NCBI): domain Eukaryota; kingdom Metazoa; phylum Arthropoda; class Insecta; order Coleoptera; family Curculionidae; genus Pissodes; species Pissodes strobi. Next base: position 30,672 of record MU182906.1, on the reverse strand, counting down.
ACATAGTTAGAAAACAATGATATCACAGTTTATTACAAGCTATTACAAACTCTAGAAAAACATGGCTGAGTAGATGTGCAGATCATAGCAGTACACGTGACCTCAAATCTGACCAAGTAATGAATATTTAGTCATATTGAACTTTAAAAATTCGCCTATCGAATAAAAAGCTTCCCCCATCAAAATATCCTTTAATGCTAACGCCTAGCGGGCCCATATGGACCCACTTAACCCCTCCATAGTTTTTAAGTGGAAGCGTAGACACGACTAATTCGGTTTGACGCAAAACGTGTCGTCTGGGTGTTAAAGAGTAAACCAAAGCTGTTTTTGTGCGTATTTCGACTTTTAGTTGACCGTGGCAGGCGTTTGTTTTAAGTGGTTTTGTGCAATGAACGAAAATAACGACTTCAAATTGGTGTCAGTATTTTTTAGTATATTATAGAAATTATTTCGTAAGTATAATTATTGTCTAAAAACGTTAAAAAGTACATATTTTTAATACCTTCTCTTCAAAAGTTATTTAGGATTAAACTTTTGGTTATATCAGTGTGTAAACGTCACTGGGCCCATATGGGACCGCTAGGCGCTTTCCTGGAAGAAATGATGTTTTGTTTTTTTTTTAAGTGAAAACTGCTTTTTTTGTGGGGGGTTGCATGAGATCGAGCCGTCACGCTCGGATATGTAACGTCACGCGTCACGCTCGAATACGTATCGTAACGTGACGCTCCTTCACTGTCATGTTCCCGTATAAGTAGAGGGCCGAAATTTTCAGGGGATGTAGCCGGGGTAAAAAAAAACGGGACCTCGTACTCCCCCCCGTTTGCCCAGAAGAGGAGGAGTAGGAAAAACTTAAATAATTAATTTCAGGAGAACGGGAAGAGGTACCGGGTCCACATTTTTATAGTAGGTACACCACATGGGGACCACCTTAGACCATACGGTTGGGACCGGGGCTCTAATTTAAGGGGATATTTTAGGGAAAAAACCGTTCCCGTATAGGAAGAGAGCTATTGTTGAAGTAAGTTAATAAAATGGTTTTTTTTCTTGGTTTTTAATTATTATCTACGATTTTAGTCATATCTGATAAGATATAAGAATCCTCCAAGTCAAGGAAGCAAGCCATCTATTCCAGTGGGTGAAGGAGTCCGCGTAGCTGCTAATATAAGAAAAGACCTCGGAAAAGACCGTCTTGATTATTATGTAATTTCAGGCAAAAGAAAGCGGTGTGCCACAGCAAATTGCTCTGGAAATGGAGGAAAATGTAGTGTAAATGTAAACTTGTACTTTGTATTAACTGTTTTAAGGACTTTCATATCACATAGATGTAAATGTTGTTATACAGTACTGTAAAAATAATAAAAACATATTTTTTTTTAATTTAATTTTTAAATCAATTTTTTACCAAGAAAGCGCCTGGCGGGACCATATGGACCCACCATTTTTCTTGTAAAGTTCAAATAATTATTCTTTTTTTAAATTTTTTGGTACTTGTTAAAGCACACTAAACCCATAAAAAGCAGTAAAAACATCGAAAACTAATTTAAAAAAACTCAGGCGTTAATGGGTTATTGATCATTATGTAATTTCAGTGCCTGAAGGCAAATGAAAACGGTGTGCCGCAGCAAATTGCTCTGGAAATGCAGGAAAATGTGGTGTAAATGTAAACTTGTACTTTGTATTAACTGTTTTAAGGACTTTCATACCACATAGATGTAAATGTTGTTATACAGTACTGTAAAAATAAATATTTTTTATATTTTATTTTTAAACCAATTTTTTACCAAGAAAGCGCCTGGCGGGACTATATGGACCCACCATTTTTCTTGTAAAGTTCAAATAATTTTTCTTTTTTTATGAATTTTTTTTGTTACTTGTTAAAACACACTAAACCCATAAAAAGCAGTAAAAAGATCGAAAACTAATTTAAAAAAACTCAGGCGTTAATGGGTTATATATTCAATTTCATGATATCAGAAGGTAACTTGTTAAGAAAGACTGACCCATAATAATTCACACTGTACCTACTGGCCGCGAGTCTTAGGTAGGGAACTCTGAAACGCTCCCGACTTCTAGTTTTATGTCAGGGCCCGCCGTATTGGCCCTCTTGGTAAACTTGGCTGCTGCTTGCATTGAACTGGACCAAATTTATGTCGCCCCAAGTTTGAGCTTTCTCCAGGTCTTGATTAATTGCTGAAATTTGCTCCTGTATGCGGTGATAAGTCTCAGTCGCTGGTAAAGGATTTTCTGATCTAAATTGGAAGACAAGGGTACTGTCATCTGCAAAACTGTAGACAAAATTATTCGTTTCAGTCAGCAGGTCATTAATATAGATGAGGAAGAGAGTCGGTGAAGGTATTGGGCCCTGAGGCATGCCCGCCTTAATGGTGAATGTGTCTGGTCTGAGATATGTCCATCAACTGCAACGTGCAGAGATCGGTTCTTATGGAAACTGGCAAGCCAGCTGTAGACAGAGGCTGGCAGTCCGAAGGACTGTAGTTTGTTGAGCAATCCGTCATGTCAAACTCTGTCGGGTTCCTGAGAAATGTCCAACGCAATCACTCGAGACTCTCCGTAGTTCTTAATTGACCTACTCCATATATGAGTGACATAGGCCAATATATCTCCTGTCGGTCTCTCTTTGGGAAAGCCGTATTGATTATCGCTGATTATTCTGTTGTTATCGAGGTACTTGAGTAGTTGCTGATTGACTACACGTTCGATGACTTTGGAGATTATGGGAAGCAAGGCAATTGGGCGATAGTTTGAGAGCGTGGTTTACTTGCCTTTTTTTGAAACAGGTTGCACTCGAGCGTTGTTTGTAATAGAAGTAACTACATTTTCTAGGAATATACATACATTAGGATTAGTCTCACCTATGTAATATAACCAACACGGGCCTGTTCAACATAGTTGAACGAGATAAGTAAAGTTGTACTTTGTCTTTATTTTGCCAATGAACGTCAAAATAGATTTAAAAGAAGACGAAGCCCTACGTTGTATTATTATTATATCTTGCACAACTTTACTTACCTCGAATGTGCTTCTACGAAACACAATTAGGAAAACGTTAGAGAAAGGTGCGTTATGTCAGTTAAACCACATATTCCTAATACACCTAATTTATTAGAGAAAACGTGCCGGATTCAGCCTAGAATTCACGAGGGGAAAGAGTACGGCTGAGAAACCCTCGATCTAAATTCCTAAACCGAATTATGCTGTATAACCTTTATTAGTATAATAATTAATTAAATTACTGTCTCCCGTACCACAATTCGTAGTTCCACACTTGTAACAATACATTTTAAACTGAAGGGGTTGTACCTCACCTATAATTATAAAATTATTTAAAACGCATATTTTAATTCTATATTTTTTGTATTGTCCGATGCCTATGTACTTTTTATGTAAACATTGAAATATCGTTGCTTTCATACAACCTATAACCTTTGAAGAATTCTATTTTAAAGAACTCGAAAGGCTCAACTAAAATATAATTTGTTTAAATCTTTTCACAGTTAAATAGATTTTTGAACAATCGTATAGAAATCAAAGTCAAAATGTGCTTTATTGTAAGAAGAACAAATCTCTTGTCTACAAAGCATTCAACTTATGCATAAAAAATAAGATTAAGTCATATAATATATTATAAAGTAAAAATCAAATTCAAAATTAAAACGAGAACAAATATAGGAAGAAAGATACAAGTGCAAATAAAAGTACATTAAAAATACAGAATAAAAATACAAATAAAAGTAAAAATACCTGGCAAAAACAACTACCAACTATCATTATAATAATTTTTCCTTCAGACTGTAATAAGACTTTGCCGCCAAAATTCTCCGAAATCGCGAGTATGGTCTGCACTCCATTCCTAAACGATTATAGATCTTGAGGCCCTCGTGCATAATTGATTGTTTGTAAGTGGTAGTCTGGGAGTAGGAAGGCGCACATTATGGTTTACGGCCGATCTTGTATTATGTGATCAGGCATCTCAGTACAAAATTTTTTGTGAATCAGATATACTATTTCAAGGATAAATAAAGATACTAATGTTAATATTCCATGTTTAATAAACAGTCTTCTACAATGTTCTCTAATTCCTACCCGATACATAATTCGTATGGCTTTCTCCTGCAAAAGAAAAATCGAATTGAATAACTGTTGGCTACAAAAACCCCAGAATGCTATACCATATCGAAGGTGCGACTCGAATAGCGAAAAATACAACATCCACGCCGTCCTCAATTCGCGCGAAACCACTCTAACGGCAAAGCAACCAGAGGCCAGCCTAGAACGCAGTATTGAAATGTGTTCATCAAATTTAAGCTTATTCACTTAGTGATTAATCTATTTTCGACATGTTGATCATTTATATGTAAATCATTAAAATTAAAACCAAAAGTAAGTATATTATTTTTAGTGACGTTTGAGCTAAGGGCATTAGCATCCCACCATCTCTTAATTTTTGATAGATCCGAGGTTATTATTTCCCTAAGATTGTTACCCGTTTTTGCCTGTCATAGGAGACTGATGGCACAAGCGAAGAGGGTGATCTACCCCCTAATATCCACCATCACAAGGTCTCATA
>MU182906.1:0-25984 GCA_016904865.1 Pissodes strobi | reverse complement strand
AAAAAAAGAACAGGTCCTAGTACACAGATGCCTGCGGCATACCATAATGACATACGAGTGGCGCAGACTCATCGTCGCCCACTCTCACGACCTGAACCCTTCCCGAGAGATATGCTCCGAACCATCGATTAGCAGTTCCCCGTATACCATAGTGGTGAAGTTTCCGCAGCAGCACCTCTCGATCCACGCAGTCAAGAGCCTTTGAAAAATCGCAAAACACTGCCGCAGCCACATCCCCACCATTCAGACTTGTGTAGAAAGTCTCCAAAAGCGAAAAGACCGCATTCACTCGTGGTCTTAGATGCCTGGAAACCATACTGGGAGCTGGTTGTAAAGTTAAATGCCGATAGAAAACTAACCAGCCGCAATTTTGCCAGCTTCTCAACCACCTTCCAAAGGGTGATAAGCAGTGATATTGGATGGAAATAAGATGAATCCTCGCAGTGACCCCCCTTATGAAAGAAATCGCAATCGCCCGTTTAAAACAGGAAGGAAATTCGCCGGTCTGAAAAGAAACGGTAATCGCTCTCGCGAGTGAAAGCAATCCCAGAAGAATTCCTATTCTTGATCTGCGAAAACACATCCCTCAATTCAGCCACATCGATGGGGCGAGAGTAAAAACTGCAAAGAACGTTCACCTTCACCTCGCTAAGATAATTCAAAGGGTCCGCACCAGTCTCCATATTAGAAGTCGTTCTTTTCGCCACAGAACAATAAAAAGCATTCAGAGCATCCGGCTTCACGTCGTACCAGTACCAGAGCACGAGGCGTGTCTGCCTCTTAAGTCATTTATGATAGACCAGTTATCTCTTGTCTTGTTCCCAGCTTTTGAAAAGCGATGTTTATAATATAAATATAACATTTTGGGTGCTAAATCTTCTACCCATTCTCCGTCCCCCCTCCTTCTGATCAACCCCAAGCGAGACCCAACTAAAACAGCCTCATGATCAGATAGCGCTGCTGTACAGAAATAATCTAAAATTGACGAGTAATTATGAGTGATGCGCGGCGGACTGGTTACATTCATTTGTAAATTGAAGGACCCAAATATATAGTCTAATGTTTGAGTGTGTAAAGACAATTTAACATCATAATTAATATTTAGACATCCCCCAAAGCCAGTCTAGAATGCACCGGAATACTGCACAAGAGACTGTCAAGTCTCTGAAAAAAGGTAGTCAGATCACAGCCCGGGGGGTCTATACATACATGACACATACATATTACTCAAATTCTTTCTCGACCAATAGCGCATTGTATTTCAATCGATACTGGACCAACAATATAATTATCACAGATGTTTTGTTTGACCAGGATTGCTGTACCGCCCTGAATTGATTTTTCACGCCTAAAAACAGAAACCGCGAAGTAACCAGGAACACAATATGGTTCACTAAATGAAATGAAATGCATTTATTAATCCAAAGATCACAATAAAGGATATAGAGCACGTCACAAGGTTTCATTCAATGCTCAGTAATAAATAAGATTTCTGGACCATTCTGGTATTCGAGGAATATAAACAATAATTCGTTTGTGTAATTTCTGATTGACTGAATGTTACATAGTAGTAAGAAGAACACATTTTTATTTTTTAACTTAACTCTGTATTGTTTTAAAGAAGAAGAGGGCTCATCACTAAAAAAGAATCACTTACCGATCGCTTGTTGGACAAATTAGTCTCCCATCGCGAGCTTTCTGATAATTCTGAATTTGAGTTCCGTGGGACATGTATTAAACTACAATTATACTTAACGTTAGATTCAAAACCAATTATTGCGTTCTTCAAGATTTTTGCTAATTTATATAAACCTCTATTTTTTAAGTCATAGGTACAATCTACAAAATCACTGAATTTAAAATACTTGCTTAAATCAGCAATGTCAATATTAGTGTTTAATCTCTTCAAATTGGCAACATATATCATTATTCCTTCTCACTAGACCACTGACCTTATCTGAGTTTGAAATTTTATATTCACACACATTTATTTGCTAGGTATGTAACATAATGCAAAGAAACTGGAAGATTGTTAGTTGTAACGATTAACAATCACTATGACGAAGTGGCATCTCAGAATTAGGTTTCTAATAATAACTGTTTCGCTCATTTGTCGCACGGTTTCTGACGGACACTGTATCTTTTATTCCATGTAAATCATAAAAATTGACAACGATAAACTAATCCTAAATATAGACACCAGTAATATTTTTCCAAAATTGCCTCGAATTTGTGTTTTATTATTATTACTATAAGGCTTAGTTTGGATTAACAATAAGGAAGTCAAAAGATATATTTACAACATATTATGTTTCATGAGCTAAAATTAAAATATGTAGGTATCTACAAAACGGATGTGTGAAAATTTTAAAAACAAGGTGCGATGATGTCTGCTTCCGGCACCATATCGCCATGATTTATCACAATGAAGAACCTGGTCGGTAATCCGAAGGTTGTCACAGTCCGGTGAACATATATCAAAAGTCTATTATTATATGTAAATGATTTCAGTAAATTTGTTTTTTTTGCGTATATGGTTATTGTGGGAAACATTTCTATTTATTTCGGATGTACGCCTATACTCGACGCGCCGAACAGATTCACCAAACCCGGATCCAATAATTGTTCTTATTTTATGATTCCATTGATTCCAAACATAGGAACTTTGATTATCACACTCTATTTTTATTTTTTGTATTATGGATAAGAAAAATCGAAATGAAAAACAAAACGTTGGGTCGATTCAATCATAAAATAAGACGAATTGTTTCCGCGATTGGTGAATCTGTTCGGCGCGTCGAGTATAGTACTAATTTATTTAAAATTTACCTTTAAAAAAAATCATACTTATAATATGCTAGGTATGTGAAAACACACTAATTCTTTGATAAAAAGTGAAACTTCATTGCTTGCACACAGTGAATTTGTATTAGGTATACGACGCATAACTCTTCCTCTTTCTGTCAACCTGATATACACAACTTTTCACTCAACCTGATATACACAACTATTAAAATCATTATGTTTTATCAAATTAAAATTCGAAAATTCACGTTACAATTTAGTTTGGGTTCGTTTGAGTTAATTTCGGTTAGTGTGAGTTTCAGTTTGCTTAGCTTGACTTAATTTTGTTTAGTTACTTTCGTTAATTGGGATTAACCTGAAATTACTTGCGTTAGTTTTCGAAGCTTTTGGGAGACCCTGTATACCTGTATAGGTATAAAATCACTGTTTGAATGTTTAGGATTTTTGCGAAAATCGCCCTTTCGTAAACTATTAATGTATTTCCATTTCAACTGAAAAGTTAGAAAATTGGATCGACCCTGTATATCGAATTACCATCCGCATTTAAAGCTATTATTCATGATCACCGCAAGTTTTCAGGGTCGGTCAAGTTTGGGTTAGTTTAGGTTAAACAATTTTCAAAAATAAATAAACCATAATTTTGCACACATTTTGCACGCCGTAAATACAATTTTGTACGCGCACACAAGAAAAACTAGAGCTGGCAAACGGAGGGCAAACTGGACCGTTCCCCCCAGTCTGTCAAAATTTAAATAATTTTTTGCCCTTGATTCGGCTAATTTTGAACACCATGAGGTAACTCGCCTATTTAAAATATTATATCATTAGACCTGATACATTCACTTTTGGGACACCCTATATATATGTAAAGAAAGAAAAAGAGAAAATCAATTCATAAACTGAAGTCGGGTTTTGCCAGGTATTCTGGAGGAGATCCGAATGCGTATCGCTCGAGAACGAGGGATAGATAATCAAAAGCCGGCACAGTGTACGGTTTATTTTGGTGAATTGTTTTGCTTCTGTGTTTTAACATGTCAATAAAATAAAATTTATAACATTGTTATTAACATAATTTGTGCAAGTATTTCTTTATTCTCATGTATAGTTCATATTTGATGGCATAACATGTGTATATGTTTAATGAAATCGTTTTATGCTGTGAATAACACTGCTTTAAATGAAAACAAAAATGTATTGTTTGCTGCCTTTTCGTGCTGGAATTTTAATTTTAGTATGACTGTGATTGCGAGTAAGAGCTTTTGTGAAATTAATATCATTTTCCTACCCTGACGGGTTAATATCCTAGTTACAAACGAAATGATCATTCTAGAGATATTGGCCCTAATTTCAACTTTAGCTGAGTAGTCTCCGTAACCAGGACCTCAGTACCTGCCAGCGGCGCCTGGCTAATTAATGCTTCTCTTCGGTAGTGTATTGATTATCATATCCACCTGACACACGGGAGACTCGGGTTCGATTCCCGGCCGGAGAGCTATCTCTTCAGTTTTAAATGTACTATTACAAGTGTGGAACTACTAATTGTGGCGCGGGAGACAGTAATTTAATTAATTATTATACTAATAAAGGTTATACAGCCTAATTCGGTTTGGGAATTTAGATCGAGGGCTTCTCTGCCGTACTCTTTCCCCTCGTTAATTCCAGGCTGGGTCCAGTACGTTTTTCTCTAATAAATTGACACGATTTCTCTTATAAATTAGGTGTATTAGGAATCTGTGTTTTAATTCACATGTCATCTTTCCCTCATCCCATAATCTTTTTAATCTATTTTGACGGTCATTGGCGAAATAAAGACAAAGCACACAACTTATCTCATTCAACTATGTTGAACTGACCCGGGTAGGTTATAATACTACAACCTATTTTCAAGTTTTGCACACACTTCTGGTACACAGTTATGAGGTACCAAAAATTGGCATTTTCCCCCCTGTTTATCACAAAATTGGAAAATTTTAATGCTACTATGTTCAACTAATTTTACACACCTAATTTCAAATTTTGCACACTCTTCTGGGGAGAGTTATGAGGTACAAAAAATGTGCATTTTCCCCCCCTTTGTCACAAAATTAAAATATTTTAATGCTAACTACCCAAGCGAATAGCATCAATATTTCTCAATTATTTGACAAAAGGGGGTAAATTTCAAATTCATACATTCCCCAGAAGAGTGTGTAAAATTGTGCAAAATTAGTTGAACCTAGTAGCATCAAAATTTTACAGTTTCGTGACAAACGTCGGTGAAAATGAGATCTCATGACTTTCCCCAGAAGAGTGTGCAAAATTTGAAAATAAGTGTGTAAAATTGTGGAAAATTAGCCGAACCGCGTGGCATCAATTTTTCTATAATTTTGTAGCAGGGGGGGACAGTTGCCCCCCCCCCCCCCGTTTAAAACACAATTCTAGATCTTTTTTGTGTGGGCGTGCAAAATTATATTTACGGGTGCAAAATTCTGCAAAAGGTGTGCAAAATTATGATTTATTTATTTTTGAATTTTGTTAAATACGGAGGGCCAAACTTTGCCGACCCTGCTTTTCACTCGTTGACAAACTGTTGCAATGAGATTTTTCGCAATTAAACGTATAAATATACATATTTCATGACTTGTCAAAACATTGAAATCGAATTGTATCAAAATTCAGAAGCAAAGAAATCTATTCAGAGTTGTAAAAATATCGAATTCTAAAAGAAATAAGGCACGGAGTCGAGTACCGTCCATGTTATTCTTATGATCATATGACTTTTATTACTCTACGAAAAACACAAAATGGCGAAAACTTTAAATTTAGCTACCTCACCCTGTATAAAAGGCATCATCATTTCAAAAATGCCCTCTTGTACGGTTTCTGACGTAGATTCTGGTTATGTGATTAGCTTTTTTGTAAAGATATTATTTTTCGAAAAAAAAACAATAATAATGGAAATTCATGTTTTCACATTTTTCCTGAAAAGTCGGTTTAGGGTGCTTTTCTCCTCTAAATTCTCTACGAACTGTCTTAAATTAAAATGGTTTCATTTTATTCGGCAGTTATCGTGTATCAAAGCAAAATTCTGAAAAGTCGCACATGTGACCCGAAAATGGAGAATCGGATTGCCAAAAAACAAATCACATTCGGCCGCACCCAAGCGTTGCCTTAAAATGTGCCATATCTTAAATTTCGATTCGATGCCGTTTTCGAGAAAATATCTTGTTTGTAAAGTTTTGTAACGTCCGCATTCGCGCAACACGTTCACCAGCTTAAGCTTCGAATTCTTAGAATCCGTTTGTATCCGTTTATAAATCGGATCCGTTCGGCTAATTATTTAAAACATATATTTAAACAATATTGCAAAGTAAAGGCCTGGTTTCTCTGACCAGATCGGCCCGCCGAAATATTTCCGGCCGATCTGGTCGGAGAAACCAGGCCTTTACTTTGCAATATTGTTTAAATATATGTTTTAAATAATTAGCCGAACGGATCCGATTTATAAACAGATACCAACGAAGTCTTAAGAATGCGAAGCTTTAGTCGCCAATCACTGAAGGTTAAGCAGGTGAACGTGTTGCGCGAGCGCGAACGTAACAAAACCTTTACATGCAAGATAATTATTTTCTCGAAAACGACTTGGGAGTGAGAAATCCGGTCTGATACAATTTGTAATTCGCTAAAGAAGTTTCACATCAATAATAAAGTGATATTTCAAAACTTTTTGATCGGACCCTGTAAACGTCAAATTTTGACAGCGCCGGCGGGCGAGGTCGAACGAATTGTTACGATCTCACTATCACGGGGACGGGGTAGGAGAAGCTCCGACAGTGTTGTCAATTTTGTTTTTAATTTTTGAAGTGAAACTTCTTTAGCTAGTGTAAAGTCAGAAAAAATGTCACGCTTACCAAAGTGAAAATTTCAGGACATGTAGCCGGGGTAAAATGGGAATCCTGGACGAAAACTGAATCCTGTTCGACCAGGAGAGGGGGAGAAGAAAAACTAAAATAATTAATTTCGAAGAACGGAAAGGGCTACGGGGTCGAAATTTTTATAGTTGGTGCGCCTCATGCTACCTTTACCATATGGGGGAGACGGGGGTCTAATTTAAGGGGGGATTTTGGAAAAAAATTATTTTTTGCCGATATATCTGCAACTAGGGATCGGCAAGATAAGAAATCTGGTCTTGACAAGTAATTTCTTGTCTTGTCTTGAAAATTTTCAAGAAATAAAAAAAAATCTTGTCTTGACCATTTCTTGAGGGTTGGTGTATTGTCTTGACTCAAGAAATCTTGAAAATTCTTGACATCTTGACGAAAGGGGAACCCCCGTTTGAAAGTCGGGATGGCATTGGTGATTTTTATGCTTTATGCGTAGAATCGAGGGTCACGTGGTCAGGGTAGTATTGTTTTACAGTTCGCTGCGTTGAAAAATTATTATTTTTTTTATTTAAAATATTTTACGTAGATCCAAAATTTCTGTACGCCACTGAGGTAGATGCGATTTGCAAACCCAACTAGCATTTATGGTGGCAGATACGTAACTGCTACTATCAAAGCCACTACAAAGTGGGCGGTGACCATGTGTTACTATAAAGTAGCCTACTGGTGAATGCGACTTATCTGTTACGAAGCTGCCTAGTCGCGGGTTCGTGGCAGCCAAGTGTTTTCCACCGATATGTGGAACTTTCGTTAAACTGATAAATTTTCTTCGCAGCGACCTCTTCATGCAATTTCACACTTTATAAAAATAAATGTCATGAAAATAATTATGGAAGCCATTATTAGTTTTTTGTTATTTACCAAGCGATTTTAACTCCTTTTGTAGGTAAAAATTCCAAAACGCAATCGACTTTACTGAATAAAATACTCGGTTTATATTACAGAATTTTCGAGCGCCTCTCAAAACATTTCAAATTAATATGTTATTTGCAATAGAAATACATGTAGTAATAAAATAAAAAAAATAATTTGCTTGAAACGGGCGTAAAACTTTAAAATATTAGTCCACCGTCAAAAATTACAAAATAATTAACGAAAAAAGCTTTAGTCTAGGTATATTTAGCTTGAAAACGCAAAATGTTTGAGCCATTTGGTTGTTTTTCTGAAAAGTTTTGAAAAAAATATGGCCGTTTAATCCAAAAAAATTCTTCATAGTTCCATATGCTTCCACAAAGTGTGGAACGATAATATATTAGGCCAACCCTACTCGTTTGGAACTTTAAAATCTTTGGATTGATAAAGTGATAATTGTAAGTACCCAGAGGCGACTTTATAGAAACAATAACTTTATAGTGACCTAGAAGGTAGCAATTTTGCTACTTTCAATGCTACTATAAATTAGAAGTAACTAGGTGTCGTGGCCGCCACGACCCCGTAACTTAAATTGTTACTATAAAGTAACAAAAACTTAATGGAGGCATTATGGTAGCATTTGTTAGTGACCGGTACTTTAAAAAGCTACTATAAAGTTTTTAGTATTTTATGGTGTCATATTCGAAGATTAGGGTAGTTCCAGACACTTCTTTATATTACATGTTTGCCACTTGCAATCGGGGTGTTTATTTTCCACTTTTATGGTAGGTAGGCACTAACCGGTCACCCGAAATATACTTCAAAATGACTATTCCTTATAGAGTAACATTTTAAGTGGCAGGGTGGGTCTAGGAACTATACTTTAGGGGCAGTGACTTTTTAAAAAGGAATGGGAACTATATTTGCTAGTTGGGAACTTCTTTTTGATTCTAATATCTTAGGTCATAACATATCCAAAAATTATAAAAAAAAAATCCTTTGAAAATAGTCATTAAAAATTATAATTTAGCCCACAAGACATAGTTTTACCAAAATATCAATTTTTATTTTGTTTGTATTGACCTCTTTTTTTAATAATCCATATTTCGAACCCTTTCAAATAATTTATTGCCTATTTTTACATATTTATTTCATTTGGCTGATTTTGCAAGGACCTGGTTTGGTTTTGAAAAATACCCCCTTTTCTGTACGCCACTGAAGTAGACTAACTTTGCAAAGTACTTTTTGGTCCCAATACCTCAGGCTATAACATATCCAAAAATGATAAAAAATACTTCGAAAAAAGTTATTAATCATTAAAAAAGGTTCCAATTTAATGCTGTATATGTTAACTTTGGACATGCCACAAAGTGCCGCTTGGTAACATAAACATTTTTTGCATAATAATTTTTTTATCCTTCCATTAAAAATGTTGCAGTACCTTGTTTTTTCCCTAATAAACTAGCAACAAATATGCTTTTTTTAATTTTATATTTTCAAGAAATTTCAACATTTCCTTGATTTCTTGCCAAGAAATCTTGATCTTGATAAGTAATTTCTTGTCTTGTCTTGAAAGTCAAGGATCATTTCTTGTCTTGATCTTGTCTTGAAATCAAGACAAGATCAAGAAGTTGTCAAGAAAATGACGATCCCAACGGAGCCCCGGATCGAAAATCTGACAAGCGATGACCCCAAATCACGTGGTCACCAGTGGGGGGTGGGAATTATATCCCATACCTCCCCGGATACCCAAAAATTTTCGAAAAAATGGGAAAAAAATTTAAAAAACATGAAAAATTGTTCGGAAAACTATAAAAAGTATTATAAAACCAAATAAAAAAAGTTAGAGAAACGCGGTTTTTGGCCAAAAAAGGCGAAGGAGTTGAGTTACGAGGTCGGGGATGGCAAAAATGCAAAAAATGCGTTATGAAAAAAAAACAATTATTTTTGACAAAATGGATAAATATTTTAAAAAACGTAAAAAAATGTTCGGAAAGCTAATAAAAGTATTATAAAACGAAATAAGTAAAAAAATAATATAAAACATTGTTCGGAAAGTTAATAAGAGTATTATAAAAGCAAATAAGAAAAAAAATTATAAAAAAATACAAAAAATTGTTTGGAAAGTTAGTAAAAGTATTATAAAACGAAATAAAAAATATAATAAAAAACGCGGTTTTCGACGAAAAAAAAGCTGAATTTTTTTTTAAAGAAGTGTCGAGAAGTTGAGAAAAAAGGCTTAAAAAAAATTCAATTCCTAATATCTATTTCAGAAGTTTCACTTAAGTTGTGTGCTTATAAAGGTGAGGCACATTTTTTTTCTTGTAGAGGAAAATATAATAACAACATCACTCTACTAAATTAAATTGAAATATTAATAATTGAGAATCCTTGATTGTTGTTTTTTTTCCATCACATTCAATTTGAGTTAGTTGGCATTTGCTAGTTTATGTCAGTGTTTAATCAGAATTTTCGACACCAAAATTTGATTCTATATAACCGTATTTGATTCTATATAACCGTGGCCGTTAAGTTCTTCGTCTACCCGGAACTGACGGAAGCTGGTTTAAATATGGTCTTGAATAATTAAACTCAAAAATAATTCCGGTGCCTATATAAATGTTTAATTTCGTAATTGTAGGTACTGCTCGTGCCGGAATATAAATCACAACGCACTTCAACATTTTCTAGTCTGGTTAGCCCGTACCGAACACGTCGCGCATTAAAAATACTAATTATGTTACGACGCCAAATAGGACATGAGAGTTTTTGTGGTCGTATGAGAAGAGAAAAGCGAGAGTTGCCCATTAATGAAAATATGTTTACGGATATGGACTTCGTGTTTTCTTCTTTGATACCATATCAGTTAGCGACCGATACCCATCGGAATTTATATTTACATGTCTGTCTTTTATTGTGAATTTTAGTTTCCAATTCTATCCGATCTGGTTCTGGTTCTTAATGGTTCTGAACAAGTTCGAATTTCGTTCATATTTACACCGAAGTCGCTTTAGTACTTCTCAAATTAAATCGCTATAACGATGAAGTAAAGTGAATTCCAACATGCAATGTTTAAAATAGCTTCAGCAAAAAGCAAGACCGCAGTTAGTTTAGATTAGACTGGGGTTGGTATAATAATACAAACATATTGAGATGACATAGTGATGTCATCCGATTTAAGAATTGTCGTGATATAGAGAAATTGCGGGACTTTTGGCCAAACGAAATTTACGTTATTCTAATAGAAGCTTTGCAATATGGCGTTCAATTAATAATATGACGCCAATTACACCGCTTAATTGGGTAGTTTAGTGCTACTCTAACCGATCGAGTCGTAACGGCTTTTTTCTCATTAGTATGTCAGATGGGCCACTCGATCCACTAGGTGTACTTATACTGTATTAAATTTAATTTGTTTAAAAACTTTTCTGGTTTTTAGCAATAATTGCTTTAGTATAATTTTAATTCATTAAATTCGAGTATGTTTTATTAATAATTATTGCCTTGAGAGCAAAGATATAGGGGCCAAACCATGATATAATTTATGGGTTTCTAATCAGTATGCTCAGGTTTGCAAGATATTTGCAAAAACAATCCTAAAAAAATCCGTTAGCGTGAAGTATATATTGAACTCAACATTTTGGACGTGGTCGCCTATATTTATGTTCCCTTTAACACATACCTAGGCTAGCAAGTGTAAACTAACCCAAATCGAAGGTGCTAAAAACAACCAAAGCAAGACCCTGAAAAAGTTTGGCAACGTTGTCGGGGTGCCCTCCGGAACAATTCGTTTGGTCTGGTACAGGTCATGCAAAATAGGAAGAACTCTTAGATGCGCAGAGGAATAAAAATGAGAGTCAGTGTACGACAGAGATAGCGAAGACCAAATTTTAGTAAAATACTCTCTGTCTAGAAAATAAAAGGGGAATTGGATTCATATACGGTCGCTGGGATACGTACTAGTCCTGTTTAAATGTTTGCTATTTATTTAGTAATTAAGCTTTTATTGTTATGATATTTATGGTTGGGGTAGTAAGCCAACTCGGCAATAAAATTAGGTGTGGGTTGCGCATATTATTAGCAGCACTTGGCTGCTAACAAAATTAAAACAAATATTACATTTACATTCAAATAATTTTAAACACGGTGAAAAAACATTTCTCAATTGTGGTATATACTTATAATATTAATAATATCACAGAACAAATATCACAAAATATTACATCAAAGTTAAAGATGGCATATTTATTACTTTTATGTTGGTATTTCTTCTAAGTATTCCCGACAGGGAACCCTCGCTTAAATTATCAGAGCTTTCATCTGAACTGCTGTCATCCAAATTTATTATTAACTCATGTACAGGGTGTTCACCCATAATGTCCCCCCCCCTTTAACTTTGCTAATTTTTAAGCTACAAAAAAAAATAAAAAACAAAATTGTAGGGTTTTTAATGTAGTTTTTGCACACGTAATGGAAAAAACAAAAAATTGTGCAGTATACAGGCTAGATCAAGAAGAAACATTTTTTTAAATCTAGCCCCTATTTTTTATTCGACTTTTCGATTCTACGTAAAATTCTAAGGATTTTTAATGTAACACACTATATGCCTATTCCTAATACTTTAACAATTATTGACAGTTGAATTCGCTATTTTGTTTGTTCTTTTATTTTTTTATGGCAACATCCACCTAAGAATATAACTTTTTGTTTAGCTTTTGAAGTCATTGAAGTGTAAATATTGAGTTTCCTCAATTCGACCTCATTGCTTCGAGTAGTGATTTTGTATCTTCTGTTTTAAAAATGATTAAAGAATTATTGTTATAATTAAAAAATAGCGACTTCAACTGTCAATAACTCCTTAAGTATTAGGAATAGGCATATAGTGTGTTATGTTAAAAATCCTTAGAATTTTAGGTAGAATCGAAAAATCGAATTAAAAATGAGGGCTAGATTTTAAAAAATGGTTCCTTTTGATCTACCCTGTATAATATAAAATTTTTTGTTTTTTTGCTTACGTGTGCAAAAACTACATAAAAAACCCTACAATTTTGTTTTTTATTTTTTTTTGTAGTTTAAAAATTAACAAAGTTAAAGGGGGGGGGGACATTATGGGTGAACACCCTGTACAACAATGTCCACCATACGCAATCTTAATCCTCAATGCTTTTTTTCACAGCGTGATTTACACTGCTCCACCGTAAACCGTTCAAAAAACTCATCGGCTAATTTCATAACATCTCTAAAGGTGCGTACAGACCTGACGCCACGCGCGCGCGTCAGTCCAATTCCTAGGTGTGGACGGGGAGCGCGCGCGGTGCTAGCGTCGCCTGTCCGAGGCGCGTCACTACCCGTCTGCTGTCGGTTTTTCGACGGCAGATCAAAGAAAGAGCGAGGCGCAGTGTGGACGGGTACTAGTAGGCGCGTAGCAATCGCGCGAGGAATCAGTGAAGAAGTGCAACTAGAACTTATATGGGGCGCGCACGTCTCTCTACATGGCTCACAGCAGGCGCGCGAGTGAACCGTACTCGTCGCATACGCGTAGCAAGCGCGCGGCCGGCGCGTCGCGTGCGTGTGGTGCGCACGGCTCGTCAGGTCTGTACGCACCTTTAGAGTTACGTTCCTTCAATAGGATTATGGTCAAAATGATACGGAGGTAGTCGAACCACGGTGTGTCCCACATTAGAATATATTTCACCGATCTTATGTTTTCTCCCTTGGTTTTTTACATGCAAAAATGAACCCCTCAAAACCCCAAAACCCCCTTTCTAGCGTATTCATGTTGAAATTTCCATTTTTGGAAAATATTTTAGATTTTTTTGTTTTTATAAAGGAAACGGTTAAAGTGATCCATTTTCATGATATGAACGTACAAATAAAACTCAAAATCATATACCAGGTGGTAAGAAAACTAATTTAAAAAGAAATTCCCATTTTTCTATGGGCACAACGGTCCCAATTGGTGGCCTAAGTGCAGGGCTCTCTAGGGGCCACCTCTTCTGTTTGTTACTGATCCCGTTTTTCACAATATTTCGGTACAGAAAAATCGTACGAATTTTTTAAATGCAGAAATAGAGGTCATTGCACCCAAAAACCCTCTCCTAAAGTATCCGTGGCCAAATATGAAGAAAAATGCTAAATTTTGAGACGAAAATCGTATTTTATCGAATACCTGCCTTAGTTACACTCCTATCGAAAAATGTTATAGAAGCTTTTCGTTCAAACTGGAGACGACGCAGATGCTGGCGCCAACTGATTTGAAATATCTTTTTCCGTTGTTGAGAAAATTAGAAAAATATAAAAATCACGTTTGGTCAATTTAAAAAAAAAAGAAAAGTTGTACAATCGAACGGCATACGGCACGTTAAAGTACCCCCATGAAGCCCATCTCTTTGCCATTTTTTAAAGGCATTTACAGGGTAGTTATCCATATTTTGGTCCATTTTCTTAAATAACTCGAAACGAAAAAAGCTATCGAGTTGCAGTTTTCACTGAATAATTTCAAACTTACTGAAAGTTATTTTTTAAGTATTTGTCATTTTATTTTGACAACTGAAAGTACCGAAAACAAAGCGAATTTTAGGTATAGGGCATCTTTGTTATTTTACAAGGAAAACTCTGTATATTTTCTCAAAATCATAAGGCTTTTACCTTCCCATTTTCAAAAATGTATTATAAGCTGTAGGTATTTTTTAAACTGGTGGATTTATTCAGCTGTAAAAACATACTGATATCGATAAAAAATTCCCGGTTATGTTTTATTGGAGCTCATATAAATCCATTATTTTCAAAAATAACTATAACTTTTAATACGTTTTTGAAAAGGGGAAGGAAGGAACGAGCCATAAAATTTTGAGAATATATAAAGGGTATTCCATTTAAAAGAACAAAATTGTCCTATACCTAAAATTCGGCAATTTTGTTTTCGGTACTTTGTCAAAATAAAATGACATATACTTCAAAAAAAAATTGAGCGAGTCTGCTAGTACTCGAGACACTCATGTGGAAACATATCCTATATCGACATTAAAATCTAATGCCATCATAGGCCGCGTGACGCCTGAATTCAGGCAACCACTTATTTGGAATTGGTTACCTATACAGTGGCGTTAGAAAAAAACACGTTTTACAAGGAAGCGCTGAAGTAGACTGTGCATGGTTATGATGTCACATTCGCTTTCACACTTTTTTTCAATTTCACGGGATTTACCCTCATAACGCCGCGGCGCTGTGGCTTGCATGTAAAAACTTTCAGTAAAATTACATTATTCAGTGAAAACCGCAACTCGATCGATTTTTCCGTTTACGACTTATTAAAGATCAAAATGGGTCAAAATATGGATAAACACCCGGTCCCTATTACATACCCGTGAATTGAAAGAAATATATTCGTTTTTATTACGAAAATGGTGAAGGGATCTATTTATATGTTTGTTGTGAAAAGTCACACCAATTTTATTTATTAATGCTCTTTGAAAATATTAATAATATTTTTCCCATAAAAACATTCTCGAGTATTATGAAATCTATAAAAACTCTTATTTATTAAAATTTATCGGGAGCCTGACAGGTCGCTTATTTGACCGTGCTCGGATTTCAGTCTGTTTCTGTTTAATTGCATTTTCTAATCTCTATATGTGTTGATGTGTTAATTGTTGTTTATGGATTCGAAAGAAGTGCGTGGCAAGAGGAAAAGAACCAAAAAATTAATTAAGTTAGTTAGTAAAAGTCACGTAGGGTCTACGGGCTTTCGAGCCTGTAGTTGCTCTGCCTTATTTTTATAATGCGATAATAACAAAATGGCATTTGAGCCTTTTGTTGCTCTGCTCTGATATTACGCTCTAAAGTCGCATCTCCGAAGCCCTAACGCCAAGTCCTAGGTGAGCGATTTACAGGCGACGCGAACGCGAAGCGCTAGCGATGCCGTACGAAAAGTTAATATAGTCGCACGGCATCGCCACTGATTCGCGTTCGCGTTCGCTGCAAATCGCTCACGTAGGACCGGGCGTAAATTACTCTATTGAAGTTCTCTCTGCCCTTTTTGTATTGCTCTGTTTTTACTTAAATGTTCTCGCGAAAATTGAAAGAAGTTTTGGAAGTCAAAGTGTATTTTGACCACTTACAAACAGTTCTCTAGATGTTGTTTGTTATAGTTAGTAAGAAGTGAGGAGAGAAACGCGTAGTGATCAGGCTGATTAGTGATAAATTTAAGGTTGTCTTTAATTTAATTTTTAACGTATTGGTGTGGATATATAACACTAAGTGTGTTGGACTAAGGGTAGATTTATGTACAAACATTTGACTAGCTGATAATATTTAAATTTTTCTTTTGTACATAGACTTTTCGTTTTTATTAATTAACATTAAAATTAATCAAATTTGGACCTTTGTGTTTAATGTGGGTTAATGTAACTTTTCCTAAGACAATACATTCAGCCTATGGCTCTGGTTCTTCGAACATTTAACCAAAACCAGTAACGCGGTTCTACGACATGACCCAAGTGTTATGCCCCCTATGTGGTCGAATGATCCTTTCCCTACTAATGTTATTAATATAAAAATAGAATTTTGGAAATCCTATGTGTGGTAAAAAGTTAATTAAAAAAAAATCTTTTCGTCATACGCTCCCGGACTCTAATGCTTCTTTTTAGGCCTAGTCCCTAAAAGTCGTCATGGCAACCTTTACGGACTATTCCAAAATTCCTGAATATGTCTAGATGTCAAATTTCGAATGACATGACAAAATTGTCAAATAGTTGCTACGATATCAATTTCTAAGCTTACTTTTTCGAACATTATGATTTCAAAAAGTATGGTAAATTTGCAAATTTAAGCGTTCTGAAGAATTATAAAAAGCGTATAACAAAATTTTGGGAGCGTATGACAAAAAATAGTATTTGTCACACGTACCTAAATGAAGTTTTTCAGGACTCATCTGCTATTCCGAAACAGCAATGATTCGTCCTGAAAAACTTTATTTTAGGTACTTGTAACAAAAATAACTATTTTTAACGTGGGACAAAAGATATTCGCGAAAAATATCCAAAAACGACTTTTTTTGAAAAAAAAAATGCCGAAATGTTTTCTTTTTAAATTATGACGAGTCATGTACGGGTTAGACGTCGTCAAAATAGCGGCCGATATCTCGAAAACCATGTTTTTTTTTATTAGAGAACGTTTTTGTTTGTCTTTGTGTCCTCTATACCTAAATCCAAAATTTGAAATCGAACCGGAAAAAAAATCTCCGGTAGGTTCCGGCACCTATCGGTCAAAAAAGAGCTAAGGTCTATGTAAAAATACGGTTTTGTCCGTTTACCGGTATTCGTATATTTACTACTGGAACCTACCGATTAAAAACTGCGTGGGAACCTATTTTTCGAATAGGTTCTACAGAACTATATGTGGTCATATTTTAGGAGCCAAAAGAAAAATATAGACAGTTTTAAAATTTCGATTTCGAAAAATTAAGGTTTTTCTAGGCTCCTGCCGCGAAACTTATCGGCGGCAGTTTCCCGCCAAGGTCGAATTTGAGCTCGAAACTATCCTTAGCCTCACTAACCCAAATTTCAATCTTCCCGGCCTAACGACCACCAACCAAAGGTCTCTATTTAGGTGCCCCTAGGAGACTTAAGGACTTGACATTATTTGGGGCTTCGAGCCGGTCCCCTCCGTTCCCCCACCGAATAGAACTTAGAGCTACTATAGGAACTATAGAAGCCGGATTTCCGGCAGGTTCCAAGTACGATAAAGAAACCATCTCTTAAATATAAAAATACGTTCGGAAGCGTTTTTCTTCGAATTAATATTTAGGGGTCGAAAACGGCGTTTTCAAAAATTTGCTGTACCTGCTCATCAGGGTCGAAAAATAACTTTTTCTATTTTGGGTTCAAAACTTCAAAATGATTCCATTTTGACACGCAAAGGAGTGTCGAAAAGAGCCTATTTTCGATACTACCTTTGTTGAATGGTTGCTATGATATTATCAAAATTGTTCAATGTCAAGGCCCATTAGCGAAAATTGCAACAACACCAACACGCTTTGAATGGGATTTTTTACTAATAAAGACGTCAACAATTACAAGATGGTCACGCAGCTGCTCATCGGGACTAGAATTCTTAAAAACCTGCAAAATAGAAAAAATAGTATAAAATTAATGTTTTAAAAGACATTTAGCACACTCACACGTTAGGAAACTCCCTGCAAGTGGGCCCTTTCCTAATTTCGTGCTAGTGCGAAAAAGTATGGTCGGTGAATACTCACGTGCGCGAATTTCGCCTTTTTTGACAGGTGTCCATTTTTCGCGCAAATGTAAATTTTCGTTCGTACTCATGCAACGCGAAATTTCGTGCCCGAATATTCGCTCAAAAGTTAAAACAGTTTTAACTTTTTTTGCGAATTCCGCCAATTTTGTGATGCCAAAACCAACACAGAGACGGTTTGTTATTGTTTAACGGTCCTATTTTATG
Source organism: Pissodes strobi (assembly GCA_016904865.1). Lineage (NCBI taxonomy): Eukaryota > Metazoa > Arthropoda > Insecta > Coleoptera > Curculionidae > Pissodes > Pissodes strobi. The sequence continues at coordinate 7,940 of MU182906.1, read as the reverse complement.
TAGGAGCAAGTCAAACTGAATTGGACTCATTCTTAAATAATTAAAAAACTTACTAGTATCAGTTAAACGCATCTCCACAACTAAATCGTGAAAATCCCCTTGTGTTTTTCTTTGCAAAAATATAGTTTTCACCCACATTTTTTTTTCTTTGATGCCTTTTGGCTAGTGCAAGTGTTTTGCTTTTACCAAAAAGACTCGAAAGGTACATCGCATGATAAAACTTACACATATAAAAATTATAATTATTAGAATCCATTTCATATAGGTACACCTAAGAGTTCTGGTTATCGTTATTGTTTTTTATCGATGAAAACAAAATTGACAATATTGACATAAGAATTCGCCGCCGAAGTTAAAATTTCTCGACGCGAATAATTAAACCTGGAAATGACAGTGTTTATGTCAAAAAAGGCGAAATTCGCGCAGGAGTTTTTGAAAAGTGCCAAATTTAAACTTCTTTTTACATTTTTGTGTGAAAGGCATATTGAAGTGTTGTAAAACATATACAGTATGTTTGTTTGCTATTTACTTATTAAGCACATGAGCATCATTTAAACTCAACTGAAAAATCATTCAAATCGGTAAAAAAACCGCATGCATTTGATTATATTTTTAAAATGAATGTAAAAGATATTTATTTGTTATATATAACGACTTATTAGAGGCGTTCTTGGGCTATGGTAGGGGATTGTTAAATTAAAAGAAAAAGTTACATCACCAGAGGTTAGGAACCCATTTGTTTTTATTTATGTCACAAGACTTAAAAATGTAATATTTTTTTGACTTACAAAAAAATGTTACGAGATGTAAGTTGAGATATTACGTGCCATGTAAAGATCCAACTTTACTAGCATACATCACAAAAAAATTGGCTGTCCCAAAGTGTCACTGCAAAAAAATATAAGGTTTTTAATGTAACATTGCACAGGGCAATTATGCACAGTTTATAACTTTGCCGATAAATATATTCATCGAAGAATGGAGTAGATCTAAATTATACGATATAAGGCGTATAGGTCAAAAGACCCAAACTCGGACCCAAAAACGTGTACGTTAATAACCTTAATTTTAATATGGTTAAGGTAAATAAACACCAAAAAATATGGTATTACATGCCATCCCTACATACAATTTTGATCCACGGAGCAAAAGTCATCAAAATTTTTTTTGTTTCCGATTGGGCACCTGTTCGAAGAAGCCGCGGAATCTAGAAATAAAGAATTTCGATAATATAGAGAATGCCATTCTAGAAGGTCTAACAGAACTCTGGCAAATGAATATATTTTGCATAAGTAATCTTTTATTGTCCTCCGATCCATACATATCAGACATGCGTAGCAGTGATAAGAGTCACAGCGATTTAACAGATGAAGCAATTTCCCTTTTGTTATATATAAAATGGTTTTTGTTTTCTTTTTTTGTATTTTTATTTGCGTAATTTGAAAAAATATAAAAATTGCTAAAAGTCAGTAGCGTACATTTAAATAATTTTATTTAAGTAAATTAGGCACTTATTACTAGAAATACCATCACTGACAAATTCCAACAAAATCGACAACAGGGTATATAAGATAATTATTACCAAAAACCCTATATTTTTTAAAATGTAAATAAATAAAAATATTATTTCATTTATAAAAAAGTATCTCGAATTATATCTATACGAAAAAATAATTTAATTTTAATGGTTTTGGTATGTATGGACTAAATAGTATAGAATTAGCTTTAGATTAGAGGATATAAGCCTGTGAAGGTGCGGTTAGGTAAAAAAATTATTGTATTATTGAAGGGGAAAATATAATTTTCTAAAATAACGTGGATTCAAAACTAGAATTTATTAATGCAGTAATAACAAAATATACAATCTTGACAAACATTAGAAAGCATGCATTTTCGGACGAAAGTTTATGGAAACTTTTTTCATAATTTCCAATAAGGAATCACCTTCTGAAATTTGGCCGTGCATTTTTCAAAACATTTCAAACTCCCTGTTGACTCGCTCTTTTGTGAGATGCCCTGTATATTTTGTAGACTATCTGGTACATAAGGCCGTACTAATTTATATTTTTGTTGTATTTATGTAAATCTTACAAAAAAAAGCAATAAAATATAAGTATTCATTTTGAAATAAGTCAATGTCCCTACTTACCTATATTTCGATCCATTGTGCGCCGCCGGTGGTTGAGGCCATCGAGTTTCGCCGAAACCAAAGCCTTTTTTTCGTTCCCTAATGTCCAGGTTCATTTTTTTTTACTTCGAAAACCCCCGTGTACCGATCTTCACGTCAATCTGAGCTAATCGAAATTCGGTCAAATCGTTCGCCATTGACGGATAACTTACCACTTTATCTTGTTTTCTAGACTTTTTCTTTTTGTTTGTTATTCAAAGTATGTGTCTACCCTATTTCTAACTTCGTTTCTTTGAGTTTTTATAAACAAGTAACGAATTTCCAAAATGTTATTATATTATTTTGAACTAGGTATACTACCTAATATGCTTCATAAAATATGCGGTTTCTCCCAACTGTCAATATTTCAACAACATTCATAAAATAGGTCTAAAATTTTACATAGAATCAAAAAATTTAATAATAAATGGGGTTTTCTATTTAAAAGAATAAAGTTGATACCTGCCCAGTCTTGTTGAAGCACCCTGTATATATTTGAGATATCTGAAAACATGCAAAGAACAAAAGAAACTTAACGTGTCCGGGTGTTTTTCACCCAGTTGCTTGGTTTACCTGGAAAGGGTTTTATTCCTGACTTTTTGACCACCTTGTATACTTTGAGCAATATGTTTTTTTATACCCGCATCCCGCATATTATACATTTTATGGTGGCTTCCCACGGCCCGTGATATCACAGGCCGGACCGCGCCAGCTCGGTCCAACACGCCGTGAGAAGGGTGCCGTCCGAGGTCGCCCGGAAAGATCCGTGATTGCGCGTCCGATCCGCCGCAAGTCGGTAACTTCAAAGGCGCGGCCTGGCCTGATCTGTCGCGACCTGTCGGTGTCTGTTGTTATCTGTGATTAGGCTTGATTTTTGGGGCCATTTTCCATTTTAATACGTTCTGCCAAGACTTATAGCTGGACGCCAAATGTCCCGATTTTCAATCAAGAATCAAATTTGCCGCAAAACAAAACGCCCTTCGAAAAATGAAATTTAATTTTTAGTTCCAGCACAAATTTAAAAAATATTCTAATGATATTTCAATTTATCGCGTCCATTCCAGCATTCAACGCGGCCACTGAACGCATTTTTTCGCTTTGCGAAAATGCATGGACAGACTCTAGAAACAGTAGCGTGCCGTATAGGGGGCCAGGGGGGGCGAAAGCCCCCCCCCCCCCCGCCCTCTATTTAACCCGCCTCAGCCTCCTAATGCAAACTGCAAATGGCTCATCATTCGGCGCCCTCGAAATAGCTCGCCCCTCCCGCCCTTATACCCACGGCACGCTACTGTCTAGAAACAGGGTTACAGTTGAGCATATTAAAAGTCACAAATAAAAAAAAGTTAATTTTACCCAGACCTGTAGAGAATTTTACAAGCACGCGCTTAGAATATACCATGCTAACTTCGGCAAAAAGCCAAAAAATACTATTTAAAAAAAAAGCAATGGATTATATTTTTTAGTTCTAACACAACAAAATGTTATTTTTTACATTACATAGGAATAAATTTCCTTTGTAACATGTACTAGCATCTACAGCTCACTACAAAACAAGGTCACCAATCGGCCCGAACGAGTTTCGAAGTCAATCTTAACTTCACGCATGGCCCTCTAGGCTCGCTCCAGGGCTCAATGAACCAAAACTAACCCAAATTTAGAAAACAAAGCAAATATAACCTTAATATATATTTTTTAAAAAACCACCGACGGGAATCAAACGCAGGACGCCATAATCGGAAACCCAGAACCGTACCACTAGACCACGAAACCGCTTAGAGCCTTTTCGCTAGACCGTATAGACAAGGGTAAAAAGTAACGAAACTCGTTCGGGCCGACTCGTGATCTTGTTTTGTAGTGAGCTGTAGATTGCTATTGTAATATGTTATCTAGAATTAGGAGTACTAAGAAGCCGCCTTTTAGTTGTTTCTTAATGTTATGATTGTTATGTTTTCATGTTACATATTATGTAGGGATCTATAAGTACATACTAGGTATATTCTATTCTATATTTGGTTATTTTAAACCTACTGTCAACCAGTCAACCTATCGAAAAGTAAAATGCCGAGTTTCACGCGACATTTTTAAACGGAACCCTATCTTCAAACTCTTGAAGAACAGGCTCATACAGGCCATGGGAAGACCTCACGCGCGGCCAAGCCCGATCCGTGCTTACCTGTGCTTGTCCGCCGCGCGGGTCTGGCCTGTTCTAAGACAGGCCGTGGGAAGCCACTTTTAGATACCTACCTTAAATAAAAATTTGTATGAACAAGATTTATGATAAGAAAAGTAAGTATTTCATTTAAAAAAAAGAACCTTTAAACATAAATTTTACCTTTTTTGTGAAGGGATGAATCTAATGGTGGCTTCCCACGGCCCGTGATATCGCAGGCCGGGCCGCGCCAGCTCGGGCCAACACGCCGTGGGAAGGGTGCCGTCCGAGGTCGTACGGAAAGATCCGTGATTGCGCGCCCGATCCGCCGCAAGTCGGTAATTTCAAAGGCGCGACCTGGCCTGATCCCTGATCTGTCGCGACCTGTCGGTGTCTGTTGTTATCTGTGATTAGGATTGATTTTTGGGGCCATTTCCCATTTTAATACGTTCTGCCAAGACCTAAAGCTGGACGGCAAATGTCCCGATTTTCAATCCTGAATCAAGTTTGCCGCAAAACAAAACGCCCATCGAAAAATTAAATTTAATTTTTAGTTCCAGCACAAATTTAAAAAATATTCTAATGATATTTCAATTTATCGCATCCATTCCAGCATTCAACGCGGTCACTGAACGCATTTTTTCGCTTTGCGAAAATGCATGGGAAGACTCTAGAAACAGGCTTACAGTTGAGCATATAAAAAGTCACAAATAAAAGTTAATTTTACTCAGCTTGTAGAGAATTTTACAAGCACGCGCTTAGAATAAACCATGCTAACTTCGGCAAAAAGCCAAAAAATACTATTTAAAAAAAAAACAATGGATTATATTTTTTAGTTCTAGCACAACAAAATGTTATTTTTTGCATTACATAGGAATAAATTTCCTTTGTAACATGTACTAGCATCTACAGCTCACTGCAAAACAAGGTCACGAGTCAGCCCGAGCGAGTTTCGAAGTCAATCTTAACTTCACGCATGGCCCTCTGCTAGCTTCGCTCGTTCCAGGGCTCAATGAAACAAAACTAACCCAAATTTAGAAAAAAAACAAACATAACCTTAAAAAAATAAAAAAAAAACACCGACGGGAATCGAACGCAGAACACCATAATCGGAAACCCAGAATCGTACCACTAGACCACGAAACCGCTTAGAGCACTTCCGCTAGACCGTATAGACAAGGGTAAAAAGTAACGAAACTCGTTCGGGCCGACTAGTGATCTTGTTTTGTAGTGAGCTGTAGATTGCTATTGTAATATACAGAATTAGAAGTACTACGAAGCCGCCTTTTAGTTGTTTCTCAATGTTATGATGGCTATGTTTTCATGTTACATATTATGTAGGTTTCTATAAGTACATACTAGGTTTTCTCTATTCTATATTTGGTTATTTTAAACCTAGTGTCAACCAGTCAACCTATCGAAAATTAAGATGCCGAGTGTCACGCGACATTTTTAAACGGAACCCTATCTTCAAACTCTTAAAAAACAGGCTCATACAGGCCATGGGAAGACCTCACGCGCGGCGAAGCCCGATCCGTGCTTACCTGTGCTTGTCCGCCGCGCGAGACTGGCCTGTTCTAATACAGGCCGTGGTAAGCCACTTTAAGTTTGCCGTAGATCACTTTTTAATTTTTTTTTCCTATGAAGCACGAAATTAGGTCGTAAAAAAGCCCCATTTTTTGACATTTGAAGAACTCTGCCAAAACTACACCTAAAAAAATTAAAATTTTGTTCTAAGCTAAACCTTTAGAATATATTTTTTTCTATACATCCCAAAATAGTTATTTATGCAACAAGTGTTTAAAGTGACCCTTTTTTATGACTGGGAATATTTTTGCATGAGCCGTAGGTGAATGCGACAATCTCATGAATAAAAAAGGATATTTTACACATAAGTGTAGCATCCAACATTTTTTCTACTACCGAAAATTATGAAAAAATGCAAATATTAGTAAATTACTTTACGCACTAGTGTGTAAAGTAATTTACTTTAGGCACTGGTATAAAAAAAAGGTATATTTTACTTATTTTAGAGAGTGCGTAAAGTGAGTATTTTACGAACGGTTGTAGAAAAAGATTTATTTTTATATTGAAAAATATGGATGTAATCTGTTATCAGTAGACCCTGACAGAGCTTGAGCGTTAGATTCCCCTAAAAGAACCGAGCGTGAAATGTAACTACAAATTGAAATAGAATTATGTAAAATGAGTTGTTTAAAATTATGAGCCTGATTGGTATAGATTTATAAGAAATTAATTTTGACATTGCCCGGGTGGTTCAAAAATATTATTGTCTCTTTATTTGCGCTGCCTGCAAAATTTAAGATTGTTTTAGTAAATGGCCTTTGAAACATCCTATAAGTAATTGAGATATTTCGTTTTGTTTTAAACTCACCTTTTAAATGGGTTTCTTTAAAATGTATATATTTTTTTAGTACAGAAATACCTTAAGGTTTCCTATTCCTTTCCAGATTCAAGCCAAATCTCAACAGCACAGCAGATCGCCAGCCTTGGAGCGACTCGATCTCGTATCCGACAACTTGAGCCCCAAATCTAGGAAGGAAATTTCTCCCGCTCGACTTATATCCATGGACGAGAGTCGAGATGGGGCCCGATCCCCGAGCAGCCCGTTACCCCCCACCGGCAAGTATTCGCTCATGCAGTTTGCCATGCAGAATTTCAGACAGCTAGCCGAGTAAGTAACATGTGACAATATTGTATTACACTAGAGAGAATAATTATTATTTTATTATATTTTTACTGTATAAACAATGCTATTACTAAATAAGAATTTTTTGGAAAGCATCTTATATCGGTCGTCGTTAAATGATTTTATAGTTAGGCATTTAAGTTCAGTTTTCTTAAAAGGCGTTTGCAATAAATGTCGCTTTGGGTGTATCAGCACTCGTTACTCGATTAAATAATATGATTGTATAGTCAGTGTCTCAAGTACTTCCAGTTCTAATTCTCAAATGTCATAGAGCAAGATCATTTTTGCACTGTTCTACGTTACACCAACAATCTAATGGGCTTTTTTAACTACTTGATAATCACAACTGATGACGTAAGAGATTCGATGAAATTCAGATCTATTTACCCTAACTTTGTAAAATCTTGCAAACTATCTGTCTAGTATCTTTAAAAATTACATTGCACGAATTTAAGTATAGATGGTATTTTATTAATTCCCTTATGGTAGTTAATTAGGCGCTCGGGTGAAACCGTGTGCAACCAGTGTGCAAGTGCATATTGTAAAAAATTAGAAAGCATAGACGCTTTTCACATATTTTTCATACGAATTCGCGTGCTTTTGTGGAAGCTACTGCTAGTAATAATAATAATAATAATAATGCTGGTGAATAGCTAGATTTAAGTGAGTATGCGGAGCTTTATACCGGGGCGTTTCGATATGAACTATTTTGCAATATTCTTTTAAAGAATTTCGTGACTGCTTTACAACTGCCAACAATTTATTATTTAATTACAATCTAAATAAGGGTAACACGTTAGCAAAGACAAGACAAAATAGATACATTTTAGCAATAAGTTCTACAGAAAATTTAAAAGTTTAGAAATATTCTCCACAGTTATTTCAATGCAAAAATGCAATTTCCTACCAGAACT
>MU182905.1:334444-354921 GCA_016904865.1 Pissodes strobi | reverse complement strand
GAAAGTGCGTTAGAACATTCAAATAAACTGCCCTTTTTCCAGGGATAAAAATAGTTCAAGTAGTAAGAGGTATACTGAAGTTAAGTAAAAAAATAGTCTGTCTAATCTGTGAGAATGGATAATTCGTCTGGCAGGTGAAAATTTCAAGTATAATTAAATGAATATAATTTTTCTTCTTTATTATCAATTTCTCCTTCGCCATTGCTATCACTGTCTTCATAATATATTATCATTGTGAATCTGGCCAGGCCGTCATGATTGTAAATGTCAGCCAGACGTGTATTTTCTATGAAATATTAGTATAATCTATCATGTGACAAATCTTCAAACCCGAGAAAATGAGAACATAAACTTTCTATTTTTCACATTTTGAAGATGCCGCCACTTATTTGCAAATTTCATAAATCAGCCTGACTTTTAATTGCAGTTTATGATTGTAACAAGTTATACGCAAAATTTCAATCATGTAAAAATAAGGGTTACGGATCCAAAAAATCCGTCAAATTTTTGAATCCGCAAATTTTTAGCCAGACTTACTTCCCTATATTTGAGATAAACTATTTACATAAACTTTATGCTCTACTTTAGTAGATCTAAAATATGACTGTGAAAATAAGTGGAATTTGCTTATCTTTTGAACCCATCCGAAAATTATAGCCAAACTAAAAAATTCTTGCTTTGTGTCACTAGGGGTTCGCGAGACTATGGTCTCGGTCTCGGTTTTGTCTCCTGAGAATTAGAATCGAGACCGAGACCAAGACCGAGTCCAAGGTAACGAGACTCTCGGTCTCGGTCTCGGTCTCGAAAAATATTTTTTCTCCGATTGACAGCAAATATTAATTTTGCAGACCCATATCAATCAGCAAAGTATTACTTTTTCTGTCCAGGCAGCAAAGTAAGTACTTTGCTGCCTAGGCAGCAAAGTGATTAGTCTCCATGGGAATAAAACGTCTGACATAAGTTGTCAAACTATAATTATTATGGACATATACATTTCCATAGCAACCAACCGTTCCAACAATTGCGATTTCTATCAAATTTTGTCTTAATTTATCACTACAGGAAAAATAAAAAGATTGTGGGAATTGTAATAATTTGCAAATATACAATATACATATATCATTATAAACAATCGGAGAAAAAATTATATGTTCAACTCGGCAGCAAAGTAGATTGACTGCCTTAGCTGAATTCCTAGCCTCGCTACGCTCGGCTATGAACTATCAGCCGCGGCAGTCAATCTACTACTTTGCTGCCTAGTAAAACAAATAACTATTATTTGTTGAATTTTCAAAACTTATTTTTCTGAAAAAATCAAATTTTTATGTATGTTATTGGCAATTTATGCCAACGGGGTCCAATCAACCAAAAAATTGAAAAATCGTGCAAATCCGGGTATAACGCTTGTTTATTTTAAATTGGGCTGTTTGTTTTTAAGATTCTAGATTCTAGAAGAAATGTTATATTGTTATGTACATGACATAATATGTAATTATGTAGATAACTTATTTTGAGCCATTTCCAAGCAATAAACAGCTATGAGTTTTCACATTTTTCGTAATATCCACAAGGTAATAAAACATAGCGTATCCATTAAAACAACTGGTCATCTGCTTCTAGTACAACCTTGGCAGATTAGTATATTAAAAGATGAATGGCCACCTTTGACAGTATATACCGTATACCTATACAGAGTGACCCAAAATTAGTGGACGAAGCATTAGCCCTGTAGTTATTGGTCAAAAATACCTTCAATTTTTTCTATAAACATATATCGGGAAACGCCCCTACGGGAGCTAGGGCGTCTTAAAGGTGGGCACCTAAAGATGTTTTTTTTTCTAATTATTTCCAAAATTATGTAAAATAGAGTTTTAAAAATTTGGAATTTCCCTATGTAAACTAAGTTTAATATTTAGAATTCGGAAATGGAATAAGAAATAGAAAATTTTAGTCAGGTCAGGTGCTTAACATTTTGGGAGTGAATCTAAAAAATTAACGTCAACTTTTTTATGGGCTATTTTTCATTTTCTTTTCAAATTTTGAATACGTAAAGAAGTGCCTCTTATTTCCCATCATTAGGACGCAGGGTTTTGAGAAAAACGGATTATAAATGTATTCCGACTGCCAAAAACGGGTGTAAATTGAATGTTATAGTTTATCAAATTTTGAATATCTGTCATAACTTTTTTCTGGAACAAGTGTTTCTACTATTTTATAATAATATGAAGTTTTGTAACGTCAAAAGGAATTTTTGGGAAATATCAAAAATTATAACCTTCATTTTACACCCATTTTTGGCAGTCAGTATACTTTAAAATCCGTTTTTATCAAAAACGCTGCGTCCTAGCGAAACAAACTAAAAGGCACTTTTTTGCGAAAAAAAATTCAAATTTTCAAAATTTGAAGAAAAAATATATAAAAAGTTAGCCCAAAAAAAAGTTAATTTTTAAATTCACCCCCTAAAATGTTCACACCTGACTAAAATTTATTATTTTTAATTCCATTTTTAAATTCAGAATATTAAAGTTAGTAGAATCCCAAAATTTTAAAACTCTATTTAACACCGTTTCGGAAATAATAATTAAAGAAAGCCATATTCAGGGGTCCATTTTTAAGAGGCTCTAGCTCCCTTCCCGATATATATTTATAAGAAAAATTTTGGTTATTTTTGACCGATAAATACATGGTTGATGTTTCATCCACTAATTTCGCGACACCCTGTATACCGTTAAATTGGAAAAGTTTTCAAAATAAATTTTTCCATATAATACAGAATGTTTGAAAATGACATCACTTTGTATGGCTACGCTACAACTGATAAGAAATGTAAAAAATAAGAAGAAAAAGCGTTGACTTTGACAATAAAATTGACATAAATCGGTACCTAGTTTTTATGTGTATATACTGAAAAATCCCTATCACTTGTATACCTACCTACATTAGAGGTAAGCATTTTTATATCAAAACAACAATTTAGAAACTAATATGAAATATATTAAAATATTAGTAGGTACCTATTTAAGTTAACTATTATTATCCAAACAACTGTTGCAAACAAAAAATGTAAAATTAGTTAAGAAGTTTATCCCTAATATCACATCTACACCAAGAAATGACACACAAAAGACACTTATTAGATGTTTCATTTAACTTAACATTCCGAAGTAACGTTTGTGTTATATTAACGAAATAAAACAGTTAATTATTTAATTACTTTTTATTTGCTCAAACCGAAACCGAGACCAAACCGAGACAAGACCGAGACCGAGACCAAGGTAGTCTCGGTCTCGGTATCGAGCTTCGAGACCCGAGACCGAGACAAAATTTTTTCTTCGAGACCAAGATCGAGACTTGCCAGGTCTCGGTCTCGGTCTCGCGAACCCCTATGTGTCACTAAGTGCACAAATTAATTGATATACGTTGACTGGGAAAATCGGTACGAAAAAAATTCACTGCCTCCTGAACTACTAAATACAACCCTATTATGACCATGGTCTTATTATTTGGGGCTGTAATATCCACGTTAATACAAAGGTAACTACTAATTCATATAATGTCATAATGACAGTAAGCAGAAAGATAAAATTGATAGGTATAACATAGCTGACATTTCTGTAACATTTTCAAAATTGTAAGTGTGATTTATAACAACTATACTTTAACATGTCTGATGCAGAGTTAGAAGCAGGAATAGGTATCGAAGTCGAGGGTCCAGCACCGGACGAGGATGCACCACCAGCAGGACCAAGCGAAAAAGGAGCAGCAACCGAAAATAAAAAAGACACTGCTGAGAAAAGCACTACGTTCACGGTAACTAAAGTTCATGTCAGGCCAGGAAAGCCTTTTAATATGGAAACTCTTATAACCCCTAACTGGACTAACTGTTTAACAAGTTTGCCCGGAATTGCTGAAAAACCTGGTAAATATGTTCCTATGCCCTATACGTTTCGATTGCCTACTGCTCCTAAGCCAACACTAATCAAAAATGTCGTGGCCAGAAGTCCACCGTTTCATTTACTTGTCGATCATACCATTGCTGTAATTTGGATGATATTTTCCCCTGAAGAATACGACTCGCCTCTTGGAATTGTCCAACTTCAATGGGCTTTAGCTTTTCTAAAGACAATATATCTAAGGAGTGGCGAACGACCCAAGGACGTAGAACTATGTATAGAAAATATAGAAGACTTGTTAATTGATGAGTATGCTACATTATCGGAAGAACTAGAGAAGATGAACAGAATCAACGATACTTCTCATTATGCAGATGGGGCGTTCGGTTCCACAACGGTGGTAACGAAAAAATTTCCATTTTCTTCGAATTACGCTGAACTAGTGGCGAAATTAGGAGAAACTGAAATTCACGATGAACCATCAATTACTTCTCAAGAAGCCCAAGAGGAATTGAACAATCTTAAGAAGGCTTGTGGAGTGGAATCCATAGAAAAATTAGATTCCGTGTCTAGAGAGAAGGCTATAAATGTCCTTAAGATGTGGTATAATGAACAAACTGGTAAAATCAAGGAAGAAATGAAGAAATTAAAGTCTATTCAAGACCAAATTAAAAACGTCAATGATGGAAACTTTCAGTATTTGGATGCTGCTCAAATGGAACTTATATTTCTGGGTGAAGATTAAAATATATTTTCAGATATAGCTTTTGTATATGTAACAGAAATTAAGAAACTTGTTACTTATTAAGTTTATGAAAAGTGTATATATTCATTTAGAAATCTGTCCAACAATAGATTATTTAGATCATAGCGCAAATATTATTATTATCAATGAAATAACCTTACCCCCAATAAACATTGGAATACGAGTGAATGCCAATTTTGACATAGCGACGACGCACGCCGACGTAATGCGAGAAGAGGAATGAGTGCAAAGAAACATAAATGGGCTTCTTTGAAAAAACATTTGAAATAAATGTGTTTGTCTACGAATTACTAAAATAGCGCAAAACACTGTTGTCATATAAGTTGCATTTAAAGCCAAAATAATTTACATGTAATAGTAATTTAGTAAAAAAAAATATAATTATATAATTTAGACGAAATTTTTAAAGCATTTTCACTGTTTACAATTCGTTTAAGTTTTGCGAGTTGAAAATTTTGTGTCTCATCTTACCTAAGATGTCTCTAAAAAGTAAATTAGTTAAGGGTTTGGCAATTTTGTTCTCATATGCAGCTCACATTATCAAAGTTTAGTTGTGCCATCTTGAACTACATCTTCGCCTACATTATAAACGAACTCATGAGCATTTAAATTGCGAAAAACGTATAAATAAATTTGTAAGTAAACTTCAGCCGTATCATGGCATCAACGAAACCGTAGATTGTTACAATTAATGAGAGTTTACAACTAAGCGCGCACATTTCTGTTCATCTCCCATCCATCTTAGCTGTAACTAGTTTTGCACAAAATCAATCTGCATAATTGCGGCGAACCCGTCGGAAGTCGATTCAATTGTAGTTTGAGAGTATTAAACGCCATAGTCAGGGACGTATCATACGCTTTATCTAGGAATAATAGAAATGAACCCCATTATTTCTTTGGTACCAAAACGTATAATGACATTGTCTCTCTTAATTGTTGCTATGTCTATTTGCCATTTAGAAAAAATCGAAATGCAACAAATCGCCGAATTCCATGCGACAATTGGCCGAAAATGAAAATATGCCGAAAAGACGAGTCACTTAAGGGCCATTTGCCAGAATTTGATTTCAGTGTGTAGGTTTTTAACCAGATGTAGTCAAATATTTGCCTTCAACATAGAAATGAGCATGAAATGCGTGGCAAAATCACATTGTATCTGACATAACAAATTACTGGTTTCTTTATGGACTTATGTGAAAAAGTTTTATAACGTCAGAATGGTAAATCTAATTACAACTATCCCAAAAACTAAATAGTAGAATTAATATTTTCGATATAGAAAATTTATGCAAAAAAAAATCAATATAGTATTTCTGTAAGCTTAGAGGAAGAATCAATAAACTTAGTGTTTTTAAAATCATTTCAGCTAATCCAATACCTTTTCCATTTGAAATATCAACTGGTAGGTAAAAAAGTTGTTTTGACTTGGATTTAGCTTCAAGTTCCCTACATTCTTACACTGCATGTTAATACAAAACAGTATTTAATCTATTTAATGACTCGTTTTGTCTAGGGTTTTTTGTACATTTTCTCAAAAAAATATTTTATTGTTTTATCATGGATGCCTTTTGGGATAAATTAGATTCCTTATAATATGTGAAATTATGCAGCTACTAAGTTTTTGTTGACCTTGATGACCTTAAAGTTGTGCAAAATAGTTTGTGGTTATATCCAATTGCGGACCAAATATACTGAAATTTTATTTAAACTAAGATATGGTAAAAGTTTCGGAAATTCTTGTTATTATGAGATGTACACTTCATGCATTAGTCTCTAATAATAAACATAGATAGAGTACAAAAATAAATTTACATTTTGATTCAATTAAAGGCAAAAATGCAATGTTTTTAAAAATTAAATTAGACTTCACTTAACATGGTATTTTGACCCCGGTGATATGATATCGATATGCCTCATTGTTCCGCATGAGCTCATCAAAAGGGTTCAAAGCTACAAGAATCCCAAATTACAAGAAATTAAAACAAAAAGTCACTAAAACCGTTAAATATTATAATCCTAAACCCAGGATATTAAATTAGAAAGACCATATTTTAAAAACTATATTTATTGTGGAAACACGTTAAAAGGTTTGCCGGAAAGTCTATGGAACTATTTACTACCAAGAGTTATAAGTCTGTAACTTTTAATTACCATTGATCCATTTAAACCAAAATATTTATACAAATCATTCAATTTTAGTAGTACTATTATTGGTGTGAATATTATATTACATACTTACCAAAATTATACAGAGTATTCCCTACACTTGTTACTGTCTTTTAGTAGCACCACCATATCCTTGCAAGGCGTCCAAGGGGTGGTATTAGGGTTAAAAGGATAAAAATTGCTATTTTGGCTGGTATGGCCAAGTTTTTATTTGTCTATAAAAAACTACTCATAGCGTAAACATTAAATTTATACAGTGTTCCCTACACTTGTTATTGTCTTTTAGTACCATCACTATATCCTTGCAAGGCGTCCAAGGGTTGATATTAGGGTTGCATCGATAATCTATTAATTTAATATTGATATTGCAGGGTAACGTCCCTCATCCTCTTTTCACTAAATTACATACTTACATACTGTGGGCCAAATTAAACTCGATTTATCTTTAAAAGGTTAGCATGCTGGCATGTTTTGATCAGGATATTCCGGGCCGAATCCTAGAAACATCTGTCGTGAAAATATCTGAAATAGAGAGATATCTCGGCCGCAAGTCTGAGGTATTCTAGACTATCCAGATCCCGGGTCAGCTCCGGCTGATTTTGCGATGTTAGCAACGTGGTCATGCCAGGACATATTACTGTTGACCGAGACACCCAGAAGTCCGAATCAACGATGATAAAGGAATGGTCGATTCTGCCATAATGATACCAGAGCCCATCGTATTGGCTTTCTTTGTAAACCTTTCTGCTTGGGTGTTTTCTGCATTCAACTGGATCAAATTTCTGTCGCCCTAAGTTCGAACTTTCTCCAGATCTTGGTTAATTATTGTAATCTGCTCCTGTCTGCGGTGATAAATGTTAATCGCTGGTAAGGGTTTTTCTAATTTAATTTGGTAGACTAGGGTACTGTCAACTGCAAAACTGTAAATAGGACTATTGATTTTGGTCAGCATGTTCTAATGTCTTCGAAATTTCCAACGGAATCGCTCGAGATTCTCGATAGTTCTCAATTGCCCTCCTCCACATATGAGACGTATTTCTTATCATTAATTAATCTGTTGGTCTCGAGGTACTGGAGTGGTTTCTGATTGACACTGCAGATTCCATGACTTTGGAGATTATTGGAAGCATGGCAATTGGGCGATAGTTTGAATGCGTGGTTTTATTGCCTTTTTTTGTAGCAGGTTGCACTCGAGCGACTTTCCAAGAAGATGGGTAAATCCCTTTTCAGTAAGACAGAAAAAAGTCTGGAAAAAGTGGGCGTTAGTTCGCTGGCGCAGTTCTTTAACATGATGGCAGTTCTTCCGTCCGGTCCTGATGCCTTTTGCGTATCTAGTTCTTGATTATTTACGAATATGGTTACCTTGCAATTGATTGTCTTTGGCTCCACAAAAGTTTACAAATTCTTAGAGCCTCTTCGGCTCTGGCTCCAGGGTGAACCTTTTAGTCTATTGTTAATGATCGGTGTCCTGGGGCATTGCAAAAGCTTATTCCTGCTCCTTTGATTGTGTTTGGCCTTAGTTTCGTCAATGGTGATATTGGTGATATAAACTCATTATCTCCCGATGATGCTAACATGGTTAGCGAAACTCGCGTCGAGTCCATTAATTCTGTTTCGGTGTTGTGGATAAAACTCCGTTTTAGTACATTTTGCCGAAGGTTCCCAACCCCAACACAGGTATTAACGATGAGAAAATGTGCAAGTTTAATTTGGCCCACAGTCTCTGAATATACACTGTTAGTTAGTTACGAAATATTTTAAAAAAATATATGTACTTAATTGGAAATCCCTAATTTAGAGTTTTGAACTATCAATATTCAGAAACGAAATATAGCTCTAAAGTTACGGACTTCGGGCTTTCAGAGCTTTGAACACTAGGTATATATTTTATAATTAATGCAGTTGGCAAATATGAATTTGTATTTACTAATTATATGAAGCTGAAATTTGTTATCAAATATTATGAATTTACAGTCGTAAATCAGGGATTTAACCTTATGCAAAGCTTAACAGTTTAGAAGAAGATTTAGTTTATCTCGCATCCATTCTAGTTGTAATAAATTTTGAACCGACCCAATATCCATAATTGCCATTGAACTTTCGAAAAGCCGTTCAACTGTAATTTAGGCATATTAATAGCTAGAGTCAGTGGCGTAACTCAGATTTTCTCTGTATAAGGGACTTTACCAAAATATTTAGCTTTCGAGTATCTGTAAGTAGTCCATGAGCATAAAACGTTTTCTAAAATAATTTGTAAGTTTTAATTCAAATCGTCAATAATTATCATTATACATTATTCGTACCTCAATTTTTCTCGGGTTTTTCCCGGTTCCCCCTAAGAAAATGGGTGCGTACGAAGTTTGTCTAGTGCACACATTGCTTACGAAAAGATACTGCTATGTCATATTCTTTCAGTACAGTTGAACTCGGTATATTCCAATATACCTTTCGGTGTGTAATTATATTGTGTTTCTGTGCATATCAGGATAAATTTAAGTGCTAATGCCTGGTGTATTATTTTTGCTGGTATGTTGTGTCTTTCTGTGTACGCTGTACCTTCTAGTATTTTGCATCTTCCTATTACATGCGCGCAATTGTTTCCTGGTGATCATGGCTTTTCCTACATACATATTAACCTCTTTTGACTATAATGTATTTTTCGTAGTTCTTGGTTGTTATTATCTGGTTCTGTATTATTCCCAATATCAAGCCCTATGTCTCTGGGTAGAGTTGTCCTTTCTATAGCGACGTGTATTTTTTTTGTGGTCATATTCCTTGTTTATAATGTATAGGTGCTTTTCAGGTTATTTCTTCTACGATCAATGCTCTGTTTTTTTTTTGTTGTGTTTATATCATTGTGGTTCAGATTGTGCGAGATTCAGTGTCGTTTATCTTTTTCTACTTGTGTGACTTCTCTATGCAAGGAAGCATGTTTATCGTGGAAGCATTTGTAAGGATTTCTATCTGGTTTGCGTGGAGTGTGACTATGAGACATCTTCCTCCTTATTTCCTACATATTGCGAGTCTCTTCTTGCTTGCAAACTAGATAGACATTCCCTGAAAATATTTCGATAATAAACATACTTCCTTGCATAGAACAAGAAAACACCCGGATTTATTCCAGATGGAAATTAATGACATAGGAAGATGTGCGCAGTTCAACCTTGACAAAAACTAAATTTTGCGGGCCGATGATTAAAGTATTGCTAAATTAGATGGCGCAGAAAACTCAAATTCAGAATTTTTGGACTTGTACGATTTTCATGTGAAGCCGATGGTATTTAAAGAATACTAAATCGAGCCTATCATTGAATTGAGTTATCTGTTGTTGAGGGAACGATGGTCTTTTTTGCGCAAGATCATCTCGTTCATTGGTTGCCAATCTAACGTGCAAATGACATCTCACGAATTCGATGTGGGACGAGGGTAAAAGTACTTTGACCTGTAAAAGTACTATATAATATGTACAATTTACCAATAAATTGAGTATATGAGTATATGAGTATAAATGAAAATTGAATATTGTGGACACACAGAGGTAGTTGAAATTATTATTATTTTGTTTTTACTGTAATAGCTGGAAGTAGTAATGAGAATCAACACGTCGTAAACTCAACAGCGAATAAGGAATTTCTAATTAATGTGCTATTGTTGTGCTGTGCGATTCTAAATAAAGTAGAAATTTATTGTCAACAGCATGTTTGAATATTAGTCCGGAACGAAGGAGTAGGTTAATTATGTTTGTGTTTGAAATAGCTTTCGGTAGATGCGCTAGTTAAAACCGTATGCATATTTTGTTTACCGAATAAATTGAGTTTTAATTGAATGTACATATTTTCTTTCCTAGGGGAGAAATTAATCTTTGAAAATATTATGTCGCCTTTTACAACATGCATTTCAATACTTTTCAAATTGAAATAACCGTACATGGTCGATAAAAGCCATATAGCTGTTTCGTAGCCATTTTGGTAATCTATTCGTATTTTGAACTCCAATGAATGCTAAAGGATTTAATAGGAAATTTTCCACCAGGGCTAGTGCTTATTAATTGGGCCATTTCGCCATTAGCCAGTCATTTATTATTTTCCTCACATGCTAAAACGTGAAACCGAACGAAGAACACATTTAATGGTAATAATACACGATGATACACTTCACATTTTTTCACCAGCATAGATCAATACTTTAGTTTTAAAACTGGTAAATATATTTCACCCTTTTAAGTTCCTAATATTACCTATTTAACAGATTGGTAGGTTTTTAAAATGCATATTTACGGAAGGCTACAATGTTCTATATAGATCTGTTCCTACATAGTGTAAACATTCTCCTCCTATAAATTGTCTAAAGATATAATATCCATCATCCAAGCCTACATGATGCTGCCAATATAAGATTTGTTGGACTTTCTAAAAGAACGCTTCAGCAGCGTGCGCAATATGTTATTTCGAGATGTCTTAAATTATTGGGGGACGATATGTTACAACATGAACCGGCCCCCAGAAAAGGGCACAAACGAATGGGTTACGATATCATTGAAGTGTGCTTTTAGTTCGCTTTAGCAGTTTTCTCTGTATGCTGCATTTAGAGGGTTTTAATGAAAATGCGATTAAGATAAAATACGGTTCACTTATAAGAATTGCGGTACAATATAGAAAAAGGCGTGAAACCGAAATTTCACAGGTATCTTTTAAATAATAATATGTATTATGATGTTGTTTAACTAAATAGTGCTCAGTCATTATTAATTACGACGAGAACCTACCGTAAAGTATCCATAACAAATAATAGGTACTTACTATTTTTTATATCTATATAGTACTATTTACTGCTATTTAGATTGTAGAAAAACTAACGGATGCGTGAAAATTATTAGCATATAATCTGATTTACCTTTGACGATACAAACAATCAAAATAAGGAACTTTTCACTGGGACACCCTGTATTATGCTAAACAGATTCATAAGCAGATTAGCGGCCATACTCATAAATTTCTTAGTTGTGCCAAAGAAACTAATAGCTAGGCAAACTTTTTTCTTTCGTTGCATCAAATCTTAGGAGAATTTATTATCAGTATGTGGACAAGATGACACATCTTCAAGTTAGGAAAAATTGGGTGGTATTATTAGAATTGGGACCAATTTTAGCAAGAGGAAAATGCCAAGTACATTGACTAAAACTAAATAAATTTGTAAATGGCGAGTGGAAAAACACGGTTCTATTAAAAGACTAAATGTTGAAAATACTCAAACTTCAAAGATATTAATTAATTTATTTATTTAATCTACAGATACTTGGTATGGAAACCTGTCAACTCTAAATGGTATTTTTATTGCTTCATTAAATTCACAAATTATGATACTCATTTCAAGAGGGGAAATTATATTATAAAATAATATATTATGCAGGAAAATGTTTTATTAATCAGCTTCCGATGTGGGAAATGAAAATGGGGAGGAAGCTGTGAATTTTATTACAGACGTAAAACTGTTATTTATCTTAAAATAACCATTCTTTATCTGAATGAATATTGCTTATCACAGATAATTGAGTTGTAATAATTTACTCTGCAAATGAGCTGAAGCCAGGTAATATACAGATTTTGTAAAATTGACAGATTGCCCCCAGGCTCATTCTTGTTTTCTAATTTTTATTTAGTTACCTTCACTTCAGATTAGAAGAAACTGAGAGTAAAGAAATTTAAATTAAGAATTTAAAATTGAAGTTAAGAAAATTTGCAATTACCAATATGTAGGCCAGACCGAGTTGACGTCGAAGCATGCAATGTAGGCCCTAGCTCAAATTGCGAAGACTAGGGGGGAGGGAGGAGGGGGTGTTTATTTTAAGGCGCCACCAACTTGTAGACGATACAAGTTAGAAAATCTTCAAGTTGTAATATGGAACTCGTTTTCGGTTAGGCTTCGGAACTATATAAAATATGAATCATAAAATCAGCGGTAGACGCCATAAATTTACCAATAATAAAAAAAAACAATAATGCAACTGGAAGGTAAGTCAATAATAAAGATAAGTGAATAAATTAAAACGATTCAATTTTTAGCCCAAATAAAACAAATCAAATACACTTCCTACTTACTTCTCTTTTGGACTACCAATACTAAAAGGTGATTAAAAGACACAAGTAAATAGATAAACAAATAATTTCCTGTTGCAAGCAAAATTTAAATAACGCAAGTAAGTATTCTCTTAAACAATGACTCGCTGAAAGCCCAAATCATGATTTGTTTACATAAAGTTCCCATCTATATGTAGGTATTAGTTATAATACGTTGGCAACACCCGCGAAATAAAGATAACTAGTATGACTTAGCGTTATTGAAACAATCAGTTAATTATGAAACTTAAAAAAAAATGTTTTAAATAAATAAATACTTTGTTTGCAAAAGTTAGTGAATGGGAAAAAAACTAACGAATAACGCAAAGTCCACTAGGCTGTAATATCAATAGTAACACTCTAATTACAGCTATCTAAAATAAATAACCGTGGAAAATTTAAAAAAAATAGTACAACCTATAACATTATTGAATTAATCAATTGAAAGTTCAATCCAAAGTCAAACTTGTTCAGATTAACCAAGATTAATTAGACTTTAAGGTTTAATCCAAAATTAGACTTATTAGACTTACTTTAAGTTAAACAAAATTGACCAGATGTTATGGTTCGATCTAAAATCGGACTTGTTCTATGGTAATAGTACTTAACCATATTTTCAAGGTCACAATAAAAAAAATAGAAAACAAAGCAAACAGTCTATTTGGCCTCTTTGGAGAGATATACCTCTCTTAGGTGAAAGAAAAAAATATTCGTTAAAGAGAGACGAAAAAAAATCATAAGGGTTCGAAGGTTAACTATCCCGGTATCCGCTAACCAGCAATTAACGCAAATATATGTAATAAAACAGATCTCTCGCAGTTCGAAGATAGCTTCTAGAAGATGTTGTTCACATTCATGGAACAAGGGACTTCCTCGGTAAAAGAAGGACTCTGCGGGTAGCAGGAGATAGGCCAGTCAAAAGACCAGGAAAAAACTTGACTCTTGGTTAAGCGTAGCCAAGAAAAGGAAAGCCTGCCGGTAGGACCCTGTGAAACATCAAAATTCCGCATATAACGCATAACCAAAGTACATTTAAAATAAGACCCATTAAAATAATATACCAAGGATAAAGCAGAGAACAAATAAAAAATAAAATCAATATTTTCTTTTGTAAAGGCCTTGTTACCTGCCCAACGCTGAAATCGCTAGGTTGCCCCAAAAAATGGCCGAGAAATGCCTCTGTATAAAAAATTAAGATGGAATTTGGAATCATTCCCCTGGCCCTCTCTCTCAAAATAGACGACACTAAAAACAACAAAGTCAGTACACCTCACAAAAGCAGTACTAAACCCGTTAAGGATCGAGTTCCAGGCACTAAAAAGCAACTAACAAAAGATAAGGCAAAGGTAAGGCCTGAAACTTCAGAAGTGGGTCGTTGAAAAATCCCACAAAACGTAAAATCAACTTAATTTCCATTAGACACCAACCACTGCTACTACGAACAGCAAACCGACGTAGAGTGACGTTAGTAAAAAAATCGAGAAACCAACGTGCAAGGCAAAGGAACTTCCTCTAAGATCCCAACTTCAAGAATTACGACTGGCCAATCGATGCACGGCCCTGCGCATCACATGTCTCCCCAACAACTTTTCCAGTTGATTACAAAAATAATACTTGCTGATTTTGATGTACCGAAGCATATTTTAATTAATTACACAAGCTAGCCGAAAGAAAATAACCATGTGGCTCGACATTTTTTATTGCAAAGCTAAGAACGTTTCCCTAGTTCCTGTGCTGTCAAAACCATTGACACGATGTTTTAGAATTAATACGCCTTAATATCACTAAAATAAAACCATGCCAATATCGATTATGAATTTTACTCTACCTTGCCGCAAAAGTTACCACAAATAGACATAATTTCACTTGGATCGACACTATCTAGTCTTCTGAACATTATGGCGAACGCTAATTTAAACGAACTCTTGGCATTTCGATGAATGAACAAAATCTGGCTCGTTACAAAATTTACTATTACGAATTCGATGTACGTAAAGAACTGAGAGTGCATTAAACAACTTCTGGAAAATGCAAGAGATAATTTCCGGTTATTCTTTTATTATGAGAAAAATATTAGATAGATCTTGGAAATTACCAAATCCGCTAAAACCGAATACAAAAATTTACCCAAATCCTTTTAATCACTGCAGTAAGTAATAAAACGCATTTTTATGCCACAAATTTAGAGCAAATCCCAATAGGTAGTTTTTCGCGGTTCGTAAAGTACAGGAATATTACAAACAATGGCAATCATAAAGCAGTAGATGTCCGAGACCTCGCATTAATAAGTAATTATTTTATTTTTTAAGCATCAACTCCCAAAAGAATCAGTGGCACTTGGAATCAAAATATAATTGATCCCGGTATTGATAATATCTTTTTTAAATGCTGAGGTATTTTGGCACTTTTACTGGTTTGATTATGACATCTGTAAGTAAAGTTTAAAAATTACTGATCGGTAAGTGATTACTTACCGCCTTCGGCTTTAAAGTAATTAAAAATAAAGACCTAATAAATATCTCAGTTTCTATTAGAAAGAATGTTTCTATTCGAACAAGTATTTAAAGTAATTGAGCTGAGAGACCCTTTGTTCAACATAATATCTCTTGAGATACATTCACAGACTCTCTAGTCGTGTTGACAATGCTAACATATTCAACCGCTGGTGCTGAAGAATTTTTATGAAGGATCTGTTTTGAAAAACGAATTTTATTCTCCACAGAGGTTTTTCACATACGCTTTAGCTACCGAGGACAGACGCCATCCACCATACCTTTTGAGGCCTAAAACATCTACTCTTTGGTTTGCCAGAATAGTTGCAGGCATCCTTTGAAAGGTATGCTCGGTAAATGATGACGGATATGGAAAATTTACGCATTTTGTAATTTTAGTGGAATAACTTATTATCGTATTTTTGTCCAAAACCTGGTTCGTGACGAAGATGACGAAGTAATTTCTGATCGTAGAGCTTGGTACTTTTTATAAAACTGTACATACTTGATCGACTCGTTTATTTGGCTTGCAACCGCAAATGTGCATGAAATAATCTATAAGGTATTATTCAAGCAGTTAGATTTTTACGCTATCTACTGTTAGCACATTATCTCTTATCGCCGGCCATCATAAAACCGCATAGTCCTAGGTCAGACTAAAGGGTTTTAGAGGGTGCTGTACTAACTTAGACCTGTCCTGAAAAGAAGAAGAACAAAACGCCAGCTAATTAATTTAGCATTTAATTTTTTTCTGTATTATAACTGAAACCTTAAGAAATTAAATTTCCATCGGAGAGTAGGTATGCTTGCTTACCATTTGTAGTCGACTCATCTAAATACAAACTAATTAGGAATCACAATACTTTTTGTTTTGCAAAGGATTACTGGTTCATTCATAATATACGAATAATTTTTTGTATATTTCAGCTCTTGAAATAGCCATTTTTATTTTTTTTTACCATTTATTGTCTTTTCTAGAATTATTTTGAATAATACCGACCTTTTTTTTTTAAGAGATTACTCTAGCTAATTACAAAACAATTAGGTTCCTTACTAAAGAAATACTTTATTGTTTTAAATGAATGCTTTAAGAAAGCTTTAGAATTTTTTTCTAGATGCTCTAAAGCCGTTATGACCGTTAAAGCCGTTCTTAAAACCATAGTGATTTAAAATGTCTGTTTAATTTTATGAAAGACATTTTAATTACTTCGCTAGTGTATCAGGCTGTACGCAAAGCATCAATAAAACGCCACTCTTATGTTGAACTTCATTAAAACTTTTTTTAATGCTCTCAGGAAGCCATAATATTTGTCGAGTATTTTTGTACTTAATATGCTAATTGATCCAGATGCTATCTAAATTAATATCGCCTCAATTTCGTAATAGCGTTTCGTTATACATGGTGTATCCCGGTGGACAGTACCTTATAATTCAGTAATATTACGATTCAAATCTGACAGATTTTACAGGCTATCAAACTCGGTAAATGGTCAATATTCAACTGTCAATATTTCAAAAACAGTTGGAGATAAGTATAGGACATTAATTATTATGAAATATGTCTAGAATTCTTTGCACAATCCAAATATGCAATAATATAGAGAGTGGTCTATTTAAAATATCCCGGAAGTTCCCCAATAAAAGTTTGGGGCATAAGGCCTCAAGTCTGGTTTTTATCCGTAGCACCTTACATGGGTTAATATATTTGAACCCTTTGGAAGTTGAAATTAAACACTACTTTATCGAGGAACTACCACTTCAAACTCGGCAAAATATAATTTGACAACAAGACGGATCAGCTCCCCATAATATCCTGGCAATTAGAGACTTTTTTTATAATAACTATCAAGTATGGATGGGTAGATATGGACCAACCAACTGGCCCACGAACTTCCCATATCTAACGCCCGTGAATACCTTCCTTTCTGTCTATTTGAAAAATACAGTAGGTAGAAAAAGAAGTAACAATATTAAAAAAAAAATCAGAGAAGAATTGTCGAAGAAATTTAAATGAAAATGACGACGAAGCAATTATAAATGTACTAGAACGCCAGAAAATAGTTTACGAGAAATATGACGAGGTTAATGGGGGATGCAGATAATTTAATTTATGTTAGCAATTATAAGTTTTATTTATTTTCTTGTCTATGGTTGATTATAGTTTTAATTACCAGAAAATAAAGATGAATCCGCAAATCAAAGTTCAAACATCAATACCATGCCATTTGGAAAATAATTTTTATCTCTAGGTAGGAGCCGGTATCTAAGTAGGTTAGCAATTCTACCAAAAAAATTATAGTAGTTCCTAATTTTAAAACTTTCAATATTAAAATAAAAGATATACAGAGTTAAATAGAAAATTCATAAAGGAATAACATATTACATTAAAAAAAAAATAAAATTCGCATGTGTGTTACTTTTCTGAAACACCATATATACATTAAAACTAACCCATGTGTAAAAGCAGATGGGGTCAAACAACTTTTGTTCGAAATATTTTCTTCTAATTTCAACAATAATAGAGATATTTCCATTTAAACTGTTATCTGGATCTCCCTGTACCTATGCCCGGCATAAGAAGGAAACCTGCAATGCATGCTTTAGTCTTCTAATATATCTATTAGAATGATCTCAAAATACTCGAAGCCCCGCAAGGTGCTATTATTTCGAGTCCTAATTTTCTCTTCAGATCCCTTATTAGCTTTAGTACAGCAGATATTATTTTTTTAAAACCTACATTGTTTCATAATACCTAGCTAAAATCCTTTTATTTTAGCATCTTCCCAGACACATAGAAAATTACGGAATAAAAAGCACTATTATGTAATAAAGAAAGTACTTTATTAGCCAGCTTCAAACGCGGAAATAAGGAGAGAGCTCTGAATTTTATTATCGGCATAAAATTATTATTTGCCATCCCTTTCGCTTGTAACTAAAGAGGTTGTGGCATTATGAGAATATAATTTGATATAACTCAGGATAAACTGCAAAATGCAAAGTGAAAATTATCAAATATGAAACACTAGCAAAGAAAATTATTAGATTTGGAGAAGGCAAACCTTATTTTATATAATACAATGAACAAATAACAAAAGATAAAGAGATAGCGAATTAAAAGAAAATATATGAAATAGTTTTCTTCTTTGATGTTTTATTTTCATTCTAATGAAATCAGCAGCAGCGTGTTTACGTTAGAAGAAAATTCTTGAAAAATACGCGTTTTTTACTTTCATTTTAAAAGGAAAATCTATTTGCGGGTAGTTAAATAACAATTAACAATTGAAAGATTTTCAATGGAACTACATACATCTCAACCAGGGCTAAGATACGATCTGACCTAATATATATTTTTTTAATTTAAAGTATATTTTAAGCTCAAAAAAAATAATTTTAAACATTACAGGAAGTTGGGTTTCTACTTAGATAATTCTGATTGAACTTATAGATTAGTTTCCATTTCGCAAGAGACTAATATTATGACGGAGAAATGCTTTAGAGCCCAAGAAGGAACTTGGAAGTTCTACAACTAATACATATTCATATCATATAACAAGACTAGTGAAACAGGACCTGAAAAGCAGAAGTTCATATTTGCCTCTGCCGAAACTTATATACGTGGTGCTAGCAATTCTTGTGACTGAATTGGGATTTAGATTTATTTAAAAAGTTGGTAAATAAAAATTATTATTTCTGGAATTTTTGAGATAAACTCTCAAATATAAGGTCTAATCTTTTTGGTACCTATACTTGAAGAGATATAATAATAAAATGGGCATTGCTAGTCTGTCTCCTTGAACAAAAATACCTGTTTGTTATTGAATCCACGGCTCTTTGTTTGAGTACACACCATTTGTAATTATCGATCTACAGTGTTTAGAGATATATTTCCTATATTATGTTAATTTTTTTCTAGAAAACTACACTGTGATAAAGTAAAAAGTTGCTATTATAAGTTCCTTTTTATTTTAGATATTATACAATATTTGCATCTGCTCTGAATTTTATTATCTTTGCCTTGCAACTAAACTGGTATTGGGATTATGAGAATATAATTTTAATGTTACTTTTTTCGAGCCATGTAATTTGTATTATCATAAGGTAAAAATTCGCTATTAAAAATTTCTATTTATTTGAAATATTATGCTATTTTTGCATTGAATTTTACTATAACTCTACAGATATAAAGCCTTATAGGACAGGGCTTTATATCTGACACGGGCTCCATAAAATGCAACTGAATATTTCGTAACGTTCCAAAGTAGGCAGGGTCGTTTATTCTGGAAGGCTCAATTTAAGCAGATATTTATTACAATTTCACAGGAATAATTTACTTTTAACTTTTCAGATTTTTTTCTCAAAATTCTTTTACGGGTTTCCGTAACATATTAGGAGCGATCATTAAAATTGAAAATTAAATCGTTTTGTACGATAGCTGTTTCGTTTAACTTAAAGAAGGAGGATATCGCGGTTGAGAACTTTGATCATTTATAGGCAAAAGTTGAATATTCTAGGGTAAAATACTGAGTGAATTAAGCGTCTCCCTAAATTTTAGTTCAAAATTTTAAATAAAACTGCTAATTTATCTGAGTATCCGCCGACGAAACTGCAACTTATTAATAACTTCTTGTAACTTCTGATGTGGTTTAATAGCGCCTAGTCTACAACATTTTTACTCTACAAAAACTTTCCATATCACAGCTTTCTCCCCCTTCCGCTGTTTTTACGAAAAATATGCATTTAGCATTGTATGCAAAATCTATAGATACTGCAGGTACTTCTACAAAATGTACTAGAATGAAAATTTGAGGAACGTGTGAGAAAAATGGCCAACGAAATTTTTAGAACGTTAAAGGTGTTTACCACCTTAAACCTATCAAAATAGCAACTTTTTTTAATTTTAAAAATAACCAGTTGATTTTTTCAAGACTAGTTAATGAAAATATGTAGAATTAAGTTTTCGCTTTGCCCGATAAAATGCATTTTCCGATTTTTCAGTTCGATGCGTGGAAATTGTCGATTTCATGACAACCTACTATCTATTAAT
>MU182905.1:255370-324444 GCA_016904865.1 Pissodes strobi | reverse complement strand
ATATAATATATATTCTAAAAGACAAAGGAAACATTTATATACAAAAAATATATTGGTA
Source organism: Pissodes strobi (assembly GCA_016904865.1). NCBI lineage: Eukaryota > Metazoa > Arthropoda > Insecta > Coleoptera > Curculionidae > Pissodes > Pissodes strobi. The sequence goes on along the minus strand of MU182905.1, from coordinate 324,386 downwards.
ATATTATTATCAATATTATTATCAACTGGGAAGAATTCAGCAGCAGATATTCTATTTCATGAAAAGTAAAAAACGATACGTTCGTTTCTCTATTATACTTGCAAATTCAGATTCGCAGAAATCCTATACAATTCTATACTAGGCGAAAGACACGTCCGTCCCAAACAGAAAACTAAATCCTTTCGTATGCGGGCTGTTCCGTTTAAGTTAAAGAAGCACGATCCTCGCGTTCTGGAAACTTTGAACATTTCTAACTGAAAGTTAAATGTTCTGAGGTAAAAAAGCGAGAGCAAAGGATCAATTTTAAGTTGTTATGATCGCTTCGTTACGTTCTGGTTTCATGTGGAGAATGTTTTCGAAGTCGTCGGGATCTTTATAGCAATAAAATTGTGGAAGCAATTAACACAGATGGAAGATAATGAGTCTTTAGAAGATCAAAATTTTAGCGACGCTACATTAGTGTTTATTCCTCTTTAACTTATTCATATTCTCGTATTTTCTTTAAAGACTTCAACATTTAAATATTTTTGATTGATGCACAAGATCAACGTTTATTTTGCAATGTCCAGAAATATCTGCAGTAGTTTGAGGTTACATACATTAAACGTTTGCAATTTGTAACAATCATTTTCATATGCTCGTTGCAATGACAGCTATTATTTTTTGAGACTTTAAACACAAAAAAAATCTCTTTTTAAATTTAAATACTAACACATTAAATAACTTTTGGATTTTGGAATATTTCGCTTAAAATTGAATGAAATTACCTACGTCAATGAATTATCGCAAAGCGAAGTATCCTTGAATTTAGTATAAATACGTAATGATACACCATAGGTTCCCAGAGATGCAAATTGAATATTAGGTATCGATTTAACTGAATGCTCGTTAATTGCATGAATAACAGCTGTTATGTGGCAGTTTAATCCGATTGATTATCTCTTGAGAGATGTTCCGACAGGCTTCTGTGGATTTCTTTAAAATATTGAGTTTTCATCTTTGTATGGATTGCATTGATATTTGAATTGCCTTTGTATCGATTTTATGAGTCCATTGTTCAATGAATCGGACGTCTGTTTGATACGAGAACCGCCAAGCGACACAAGTTAAATGTAAGGCTTTTATTTATTTGCGATACAAAACTAAAAACAGCTTCGCTGGATGGTCTTATGTTTCCACGGCAACCATCTTAGGATATATTTAATGCCAAACATAGCGTAAAGGAGAGCTAGACTAAAATGAGTTCTTCAACTCAGAATTATCTTATAGTAAACTATGAAAATGAAATAAGAATTAGAAATAATCAGTCTAAGCTAAAAAGTATTTTTAAAATGTTTGTAAGTGGTTGTTGTAATTGATATGCATATATAGATTGTTATGAACCGTTAAAAATGATCTTTTAGAACCGTTACAACGAACCAGATCAGTCATTGATTATCTATAACTCTGATACCGATCACGTTTTGTATTAAGTGACAAATCGTTTCATTAGATTCCTGATATTCTGTGTAAACATTAACATAGAGACTTACAAACCGATCCTTTGAGCCGCTTTCATCTTATGGTAAGCCAAAATATGGTAGAATAGTCCAGGTTAGGTACAGAACATGGGACATAAACTGTATTTACAATTTTTAGTAGGAGACAAAGAATTATTGAATTTAAGAACAGGAAGATTTACCTACGTTTTTGATGGCAATGTTTTTGATGTATAAACCTCTTACGCGTCGGTATGAGGGAAAATCTCGGTAAATAAGACGAAACTGTGCAAGCGAATGGGGACGGAAATGTGTAAACGGCTGTGACATCATAACCATGCGTAGTGACTTTACGAGGGCTACTCAAACATTTGTGCATGTCGATACAAGATATGTTTACACATCAGTGTCTCCAGTACTAGCAGACTCGCTCATTTTTTTTACTAAATTACATGATGCATTGGTCATAATGCTTAAATAATAATTCTCATGATTTTAATAAAATTGTATTTGTTTTTAACAATATATTAGTAAAGGTACACTAAAGCTCTAGAATTGACTTTGCTACTACGACAGGATAAAAAAAAGGGTAATGGGCACCAAATATCACTATAAAGTTTGAACTTGTACTGAATTAGAATAATTAGTAAAATTTACATAACACTTACCTGGTATGGTGGCTATATGGTATAATTTCTTTGTGGTAAGGTTCAGAGTTTCTGCAAGCATTACGCGTCAACGTTTGGCTCTTTATATAGTACCAAAACCTTAAAGTAATAAATGTTCGTCGCCGTAACGTCGCTGTACCTTCAACCGCAGAGGACTATAAAAATACCATATGGTTAGCAACTTCTAAGTAATATTTTATGGGGACCGATTCGTAAGCGTTTCCATGTTATCTCTCTTATCAGAAATACTTTTAATTTTGAATTAACAGATTCTACTATAGAGTAAAATAAACTTTGCAGTGGTATATTTTTAAGCTCGTAGCTTTGAGCAGTATGCGCCATGTTTTATAGAAAAATTGCGAGGTCATTTTTGGAAAAATGCAAAATCTTGTAAAAATACAAAATATTTGAGACTATGGGTACAGTAGTGGACTAACTCACAAAAAAATATAATTCTACAGTTTTTAGTAATCCATAATTTGATAATTTTTCAAATGTATAGTGTACCAAAGCACCTGTAACATTTTTGAATAGAGGGCGGCACATACACAGTTTTGCTGTTTTAATCTTTGCCTGTTAAATCAAAATCAAATTGGACTAAATGCAGTTGTTCCACTTTGCTTCTAACTAATCGCTTTGTTAATTTTAGTTGACGATTATTATTTGCGTATACATGTCTGAACTTATTTTCGACCTTCCCTGTATTATTAAAACAAACCAACATTGCCATTCGATGTATTTTTTTCTGCTAAATTCAAAAACTGAACCAAAAAAACATTTGAACCAAAATCAAAAGACTTACGCCATAAATGAACTATTTTTAAATGGAACACCATGCATATTACCCACACTTTTGAACTCTTTAGAAAAATCTACACACATTTCGCGTATAATAATCCTATACCTATCTTCGGCTATTTAGGAAATATTAGCAGTTGAAAGTCGTGCATTTTGAGACTCTGATTGGCTCTAAAATCTAAAGTGCATAAGATCAGAGAAAACGTTTTGACCATTCCAATCTTAGGTTTTCATAAACTATCGAATGACTGTAACTTTATATTTTACCGAAAGTTAAAAGTTCCGGTTAATTTTATCCGCGGTTTAAATTCGAAGTTACTTTCATTCGATAGCTTATGAAAACCTAAGATAGGAATGTGCAAACTGTTTTCTTTGATCTAGTGCGGTTTCGATTTTAGAGCCTACCAAAGTGTCATAATGCCTGACTCTCATTATTTCGTAAACAGTTAAAGATAGGGATATGATATTATACATGAAATGTGTTTAGATTTCTCTAGAGAGTCCAAAAATGTAGTAATATACAGGGTGTTCCATTTAAAAACACTTCATCCATGTCGTGTCTTTTCTTTTTGGTTCAAAGGTTTTTTTGGTTTAATTTTTGAATTTAGCAGAAAAAAATGCATCCAATAGATATTTTGGTTTGCCTTCAAAATACAGGGAAAGTAAAAAATAAGCCCCGGTTCAGTCTTCGTTGGAACACCCTGTACATTACAGATTTGTAAGTAGAGTCTAAATATCTTTATTAATAAAATTAAGGTCAAAAAAGTTAAATTTAAATTTTAATCTGTTCTGGATTTTATTTCATTTTCGTTCGAGAAATTTGGCAATGTTTTTTTTTATTTTTCCAGGTACCTTAGACTCGGATCAGTCGGAACCTTATGAAAATTCAGGATCAGAATATCCTCGATCAGAAGAGGAAGGTAAAGTAAATGAGGTAATCGAAAGAAGCAGTGAGAAATGGAAGAGGAAGAGACATGGGAATTTAAGCCAAAAAAGCGTATTCGTCATGAGCAGAATTAGAATCGTGCTCTAAATAAAAGGAAAAGATGTGCGGTAGAAAAATATACCACACACTCTGAAAAAACAGTGCCTTTAAAACTTATCCGAACATTTCCTTATGCCTGCAAAAATAAACGTCATGTTTTACTACGTGCAGAACGACAAAGGGAACTGCACACGCATTTGTATGCTTTACAAAGTTTTGATCTACAAACTATTTATTTATTTTCATTAGTTGAGGTTCTAAACAAACTACGTAAGGATACTGAAAACCAAAATTCTAAAAAAAAGAGAAAACAAGAATCTAGGACATATCTGATGCCACTGGAGAAGAAGAAAAGGTCTGCAAAAATTTTTACGAGTTGCGTTTCAAATTTCTGCAGAAAGACTGAAAAATAAACCAATCGGTTTAGCATCTCCATGCGATAAAAGAAGGAAATACCTACCAACCAATAAAATTAGCGAGACGCAGAAAAACAAAGTTAGGGATTTTATTAAGAACTTCCTAAGCTGCAAATCTCATTAGGGTAGACCAAAAAGCAATCACAAGAGATACCTTGCACCAGATTTGGGCATAGGTAAGATATACAGTTTGTAAAAAAATAATCAGACAGTCCGGACTTATTTTGCTTCCAAAAAAAAACTTCAATAAGGGCTGTAACTTAATTTTTCATCCCCCACATCAGATTCATGCAAGAGATGTGATTTATTTAATATTTAATCATGGGTTTCATACTAATCTTCAATTGCAGCACAAGACACGAGTAGAAAATTGCTAGATGGCTCTAAAAGCTTTTTTGCCGGTTTGATGTGTTTAATAAATTATTTTTGTATGTGGAAAATATATTTCTTTATAATCTTTTTTGCATTGATTTATTTGTACCTTATTAAAAATAATATCATATATCTAATTAAAATTGACTAACCTGAAAAATTTCATAATTGCTTAGAAGAAAAGTGGATTAACCCGCATCTAACTAATAACAACGTTCTTTTATTTTGTATAAAATAATACTGATGTATATTACAAAAAAATTAAACTGTGAGATGTATTTAAATTATTGTTAACTATTTAAACATTTTTTAAATTCGGTTTTTAGCGTTTATGCAATTTGGGGTTAATCCACTATTGTACTCATAGCCTCATTTGTTCCATTATTAATTCTAAACAAGAATAATAACCTGATTATTTTATTGTTTCTAATTATTAGCGATCTTATAACATAGCTAACTTCTTCAAATATATACCATAGTATTTCTCACAATTGACTTATTTTTTCATTAAAAAGCTTTACTTTGAGGGCACGTTGTTATTTTCAGAATTAATATCCTTAATTTTCACAACAAATGTGTGTTTTGGTTACAACATCTTTTTGTAGCGAAACCATTCTTAACTATATCTAATTATGTTGTTAAATTATACGCTGACATATTGTTTGGGTAGACGGAATATAATATTCATCATTTTGGTTGGAATTACCACATCTTTATGAGTTAGTATCGTTCTGGGAACGGTCACGATGCAGTACGTAAACCTTACCGCAAAATTATTCCCCTTTTTAGTAAAAACTGGGTGAAAAAACAGAACGTGCATGGTTTCAGATATTATTAACAGCAGCTCTAAAGAATTTCATTTAGTAGAGAATACGTAGCTTCGGCTATATTAATTGTTAGTTGGGAGCTGGTCATTCAGAAATGTACTTAATAAATGAATTCCAATTGATGCTGTTTCAAATGGATAATTTAATATTAATATATTTTCGAAAGCATAATAATAAAAAAAAAATTGAGCTTTTTGCTCAGGTAATGTAGTACTGAGATAGATAAGGAACACTAATAGAAAGAGTTATGATTCACGTTTTAAAATGTTAGTACCCACACCTAATTTATCAAAATCAATATTCTTAATTCAAATATATGAATTTCAGGATCACGTATACTATATAGTTCATTTCCAAATATTGAGATATAACTATTCGTTCAAATTAGAAAGTATAATTAATATATAGAGTTAATTAAAAATATAACATTACAGACAGATTTCTCGAAGTTATCGAAAGGTAAGTCAATCAAATGTAGTGAGCCATTAAACTAAGCTCGTAGTTAGAAATCTCCAGTCTCACATACCAAATTTGGTCGATTTATACATAAATTTAATACTGTATATCAAATTGCAACACGATTTTATTATTAATCAATGCGAAAAAGACTTTAATTAAAACAAACCGGAGAGTCGTGTATGCAATACCCGGCTTCAGCAGTGGAGTTCGTGAGCGCCACCAGTTCTGCCAGCTAAACTGGAAAAGCTCCGCTGTAGTTGTACGAGGTTGTTAGGCACGTTTTATTAAACGAAAAATCGCAATCTTAATTTACGGTTCGATCTATTGGCTTCTAGAATTCTTTTTTTTTAATTTAAAACAGCAACAATCTTACAGTGAAATAAAAAAAAACAAAGCAATGACCATTAAGTAGTTAACGGTGATGGTACAATATGAAGATTTTACTGAGACCAATTCTGTTGGTAAACTCGGTACTATATGCCTTACACCTAAAAACTCTAATATCCGAAGTGATCGCTCGTTTACCCAAGAATATTACATATATGTATGCATGGACTAGTAGCTGCACCAATTATAAATGTAGCAATAATAATATTTTCAATTAATAAAAAGCCACAATAATTATATCAATCGACCAGATAAATAAATGAATAAATAAAATTAATGAAAGCTATCTTAAAGCTTGGCCGACAAGGCTAAATTTATATCTAAATATTAAGAACTTAGAAGAATCTTATCAATCGGCAAGAAAAATAATGAGATTAAATGAAATCAAAATCAACGATACCCCGTTAGATAGAGCTGAATGTCTGCTGCTGAAAAGGCTACGAGCTCAGCAGTCGAGTTAAAAGTGCCTCTGCACTAAGGCAAACGTGGGACTTCTCGACTCGAAGGCGAACCACTATAACGGCTCCAGGCACGTATAGCAAAATTCCGGTACTGGCTTCTGGTAGTGAAAATTTGCAATGGGACCCGGTAGTGAAATCTTGAGTTGAAGGGTTGCCTGGAGGAACAACTGCCTTGGTTTTATAAGTTGAGCTCGGAAAGCCTCTAGTGTAGTATTTAAATCCCGATAAATCGGTCGTGTCAAAACACAAACTAGGGGAACACAACCCAATATCCCCTAGAAGGGTAGTATAAAACGCAATACTAAAAGCTGAGTCACATACAACTACACTTCAGCAAAAAACTTCCTCTATTCCCGGTAGGTATTTCTAAAAGAACGAGATCATCGGTTTCAGTCAATTTGCCTGTTTCCACTTCCACGGAATTAGAGAACCAACGTCACATCAGAAAAAAAATGGTAGTGCCAAGAAGACTGGTCGAAATGAAGAAATAGTCGATACGAGGAATACTTCTAAGATAATAAATGAGAACGAAGCATTGTAAAACGACTGCGGAAGCAACAACAAATGAGCTAAAATAAAATTTTTCATTAAAAAAAATAGGAAATATTCCTAAGCGAAATAATAAACCTTTAAAAATCCGTATCGATAGCAACAATTATGGGAAAATAGTCCATTACTAATATTCAGGGCTACCAATCGAATAATACAAAAGTTATATCATGCCACGTGAAAAGATAAATATGAAGTAAAAATTCCAAATATCAAAGTCCCCAGAGTAAGAAGATGGATCTACAATATAACCTCTAAATCCATTAAAGCATAAGAAAGGAAAACAAACATCTTAGAAGAAAATGAGCAACATGTACTAGTTTAAAAAAAAGTATTAAATAGCAATCATTCTCGAATTAACAGGTAAACAAGAAAGCAGCAGCAGTATCTCAAAGCAAATCAGTGACTCCCACAAATTAAAGCCATATCAGCCCGAGATTAGAAGTGAAATATTCAAACCGAAAGTAGTATATGAATTTGACTGATCTAACAAGGATAAAAGGCAGGTTATTAACTCAGTTTCTAAATACAGAACTGTAGGAAAATATAATTATTGTAATATAACTAAGCAAAGATAAACTAATAACACAATATCTTATTTCAGTTGCCTGATAAATCTAAGCGAGCCACCAGACCATCCACCAAAATAAACACAGCCACAAAGTGCTGGAGGACATCATAAGAAAAGGGATGATCAGAACAGTGTTATAAAAGCTAATACATTATGCTTTAATCATATGTACATATAATTAATTAACATTAATAAATGCTGCAAAGGGTAGTCCATTAAACTTATTGACAACAAATCAAATAATAGTTATTTTTGTTACAAGTACCTAAAATGGAGTTTTTCAGGACGAATCATTGCTGTTTCCGGACGAGGCATTAGCCGAGTTCGGAATAGCAAATGAGTCCTGAAAAACTTCATTTAGGTACGTGTGACAAACAGTTTTTTTTGTCATACGCTCCCAAAATTTAATTTTTATTTATACGCTTTTTGCAATTCTTCAGAACGCCTAAATTTGCAAATTTACCATAATTTTTTAAATCATAATGTACGACAAAGTTAGCTTAGAATTTGTCATTCGATTTTTTTGACATTTAGACATATTTAGGAATTTTGGAATAGTCCGTAAAGGTTGCCATGACGACTTTTAGGGACTAGGCCTAAAAAGAAGCATTTTACGGACTCAAATGAGTCCGTAAAATAGCTATTTTTGGGAGCGTATGACAAAAATGAATTTATAATTAACTAGCCGGGGAGGATAATACTCAATAATTCTTACCACGAAATATAGAATCTTTTGTTGCTCATTCATATAAAATAAAATTTATAATCTTTTATAGTGGCAAAATCAGACTGTTACAAAATGTAAAATGTAAAATTAAGAAAATTACTTTCAAATGTTTGTGAGTATATAATAACCCTGTTTAAACTAAACAAAACATATTTCTATGACTAGAAAATAATCCAAACGGCAATATGCGTGTATATACGAAATACTCGAATAAAATAAAATATTTTATATAAAAAAGGCTTCAATATACTGGATTGGAAAATCCAGGTAAAATATTAAAATTATATGCGTAATTTTGGGCATTGCAAAGGCTTTATGGTAATAAATTAAACAGAGAACTTCATAAGTAACCAATTTGCATTTTTCTACACTAGCACAATTCGCCCTAATGTTTGCAAGAAGCATTTATAATTCCTATAAAGTTACCAAGACAATAGCTGCGTTAACGCCGAACTTTTGTATTAAGAACTTTGTCCCCTTAAATTATTTTAGTCGGTTCCCTTGTTTACTTAGACTTTTCGGATTTGGGTTTCGAAATACAGGAAATAACTTTGTCAAAAGCGAAACGATCTCGGTAAGTTAGGAGAAAATGTATATACGAACATATAAGGAGGGAAATATTCGAACAAGTCAAACTTTTAAACTCATCTAGTGATAAATTTCCCTTCTGAATTACTATTTAGAAATGTGAATAAATCATGCATTGTTCAACAAAATGTTTAATAATTTACAACGCGTCCATTGTTAATATACACATTCACTGTTGATAGCATAGATCAAAAACTGCCTTAGTTAATTCACTAGTGAATAGAAAGGCATATTTCTGACTTTTCCACTATTCAAAATGTATTAATTTCTTTATTAATTTGAATGCTTAAGAGCATCTTTAGCGAAAAATGTACAGCATTAATTAAAATACCAGTTCAACTATTTTCGGGAATTAAAACTTCTGGCTGGAAAATGTTGTAATGCATTACAAATACGTTTATTTAATCCTTGGGATTTACTTAATACATTTTAATGCATAAAAGAATCGTCTTTAATAAGATAAATACCATTTTATTTTGAAAATAAATGCTAAAAGCGGAACGAAGGAAAATGGTGTATTATATTTTATCTTGAAAATATGTTCTATTGTTGCGGAAGATTCATATTTATTTCCCTTTTCTCCACCACAATCTTACTGAAATTGTCATTACAGTATCTTCTCAGTTCTGGTCCTATATTATTCAATAAGACTGGTCGGAGAGAACTACTTTTGACAATAATTATGACAAATTTTCAAGTTTACCTAGTATAAGGCTGCATTTTTATTCGCAAGAATTTTTATTCATAAGAAGATTGTTTCTTTGAGAAAATTGATTAACATCTTCCGGATATTTTCAAATGTCTAATGACTTTTATGAAAAAGCTCTGGAAGCCCATTAACCTATAACTTCCAAATTTGATGAAATGTGATTGAAATATGATGTTTACCTACTAAATAATAGTTAATTGGAACCTACTTAACTAGAAATTGTTAAGGTAATTTAAACTATAAATGAGACACATGAACTATGGCATTATAAGATAAGTAAATAGTCAATATCTATGTTGTCAAATCGAGTGTTATTTAACAGATATTTTTAAATTCATTTCTCTACGACCCACACAGTACGAACTTATTATGTCATTCATTTTGACATATTGGAGTTTCCTTATAAGACCAAAGATATATAAATAAAGTAGACAGATTTGTTTACTAAATATGAACACGCCAACATTGTTCCCCTTCTTCTTTCCCTTCTTATAAAATAGTACGCAAGCCGTATTATTACTTACCGTTTCTGTGGCGCTGTTGCCGATGACACCTTAGAGTATGTCTATATCGTGGAAAATCGGCAGGTTGTTTTTAATAACGCAACAGAAAAGTTACATTTATTAGAAAATAGAGCATGTCAAAATATAAATTGTTCGCTTTAAAGTATACCGTGTATATAGAGGCATTGAATTTACGTAAAACAATTCAAACAAATTTCTGAAAGAAATGATCTCATTGAGAAAATTTTCCAGACTTTTGCAAAAGTTTTTCTTTTCATACCCAAACATAATATTCAATAAACAACACCTTGAGAACTTATGCCTGGTAGAAAATTTGAATATGTACATGGAAACAAGGAAGGAATATGAAGAAAGTAAAATGGAAACAAGCAAATTTTCACGAAAGCCACAGAAAATTAAGTAAATGTGATATTCCTGGTTTCGAAAGTTGCTCTGATAACAGAGCTTGTTGCTAACTTTATTGAAAAATTTAAAAATACAGTTACAACTGCTTTGTAAAACTATTGTTTATTAATTCCTTTTAAAAACATTTACGCTGGTTTATTATTTAAAACAACGAGCAAAACATGCAAACTGAAGCTTAATTTTTTATTCTGTTTCGCTCTAAATGTGTTTTTATTCAAATGAATTATAAACGGATTTTTAATTCCTTTTGAGCCTTCTTTTTAATATTTGACATAATCCTTCAAACTTCCATTTAAAAGCATAAAGAATGCAAGAACCCCCAGAGCGTGTACATTTTTAGGCTAATGCATTTATAATATAATCCTTTTACAATCCAAAAAGGCTTTTACTATAAGTCTGTTAAGTACATCTTTCGGAAAATTCGTTGGTAGTTTGAATATTTTGAACTGAATGACGCCATTAGATGAGCTAGAATATTAAAACGAGACGTTATTCTTTCCGAGTTTAAATGTCTTAAAATGAAGTAGAATTGATTGGAGAAGGAAATTAAATCTGAGAGACGAATAAAAGTAAATGTTTTTACGTTTCTCTACATGCCCTAAAATTGAAAACAAGAATAATGATTTAGATAGGTACCTCGGAAACCAGCAATCCATTACCAATGGATATACATATGTAGCTTTTAATTCGGATGGAATAATGGTACTTGATATGTTGTCCACCTGGACAATTTTCAAGTCGTGTGTTATAAATACTAAGGTTTTGTAGTAGTTGCATGTATAATAGGTATAAGTATTTTTAAAGTCAATCAAGGGACATAGAAAAAATCTGTGATTATTCGGCATATACTCTGTGGATACATGGGCGGCGTGATAGAAAAATAACAAGTGTTCAATTTAATAATAAAATATATATTCGAATACCGTTAAAAATAAAGTAATAGGTGATTATGGTCCGATTTTTATGCATGTGTGCGGGTATAGCAGCCTAAAATATATTTGTATTGTATAAGCATCAAGATTTAATTATTTGTATAATATAGTTGAAAATTATCAAACATTTTCAAATATACATATTTGTACGCAGAAGCTATATCAGAATATTTCTGAATAATAAAAAAATGCCCACCCAAAAAAAACCTTATCTCGTTAATATTAATGAATTAACTTCTAGCGGTCACAACCACTCTGGGATCAGCTATGCAAAGCTATTTGAACGAATGAATTTGAAAAGAAAAGGTGCCTAAATATAGGTAATTGAAAAGTCATTATAACTAGGGTCACTGTTATGGTGGGGTTGAATGAAAATGAGAGCAACACGGGGTGAGATAAGACACTCGCTTTCTTTTTTTAATTACATGGGCTATATAGTCTTTCTATACGTCAACGCTTAGTTTATTTGCCACTTTCCGTATATTCTGTAGAATTTCTCGACTTAGAGTCGGTGATAACAATTTTGAATTATTAACAAAATAATATTGATCAATAATCGATAGTTACCTACACTGAAGCTCGCTGCAGCCAGTGGCGCACCCAAGGGGGGTGTTTTGGGGGTTAACTTCCAAGTGTGACATAATCCTCCATATAAATTTAACAAATCATGATTAGAACCGTGGCGCGGCGTGCTGACAACATTGCTTAAGACCAAACCCTTCAACAGTTGCTAATCAACGCTAAGAACAATGCATTATATACCAGTTGGAAAATACAAAATGAGATAATTGAGGCAAGCAATTGTTTAATTCTTCAAAAGCTCGTATGTATAGTCAATTCGTCCGCATATTTTTCAGTCCTCGCTAATGAGACTACATATGTCGCTGGTATAGAGCAAATGTCTAACCCAAAATTTCCTAACTTGAAGAACTCTTCTTGCAATTTGTACCGATGAAGATGTTAAAGGAAAATTAATTTCTACAGCTATAGCTGAGAAGCTTAGTCAGGGGTTACGATGGCGTTGTGCCATGAGCGGCAAGTTTAAAGAAGTAGAGGCACATACAAGAATAATATCCAATAGCAATATCCCAACTGGCAGATACGTAACTGCTACTATCAAAGCCACCACAAAGTGGGCGGTGACCATCGGCGGCTACGTCGTATATTCGTAGCTACTAAGTAACTGCGACCAAAATGGGGAAAGATTTTGAGCAGCCGGGCAGTGTCTTGGGTAGTTTTTGCCACTAAAAGAGTTATTATGATGTGTTACTATAAAGTAACCTACTGGTGAATGCGACTTATCTATTACGAAGCTGCCTAGTCGCGGGTTCGTGGTAGCCATGTGTTTTCCACCGACATGTGGAACTTTCGTTGAACTGTTAAACTTTATTCGCAGCGACCTCTTCATGCAATTTCACCCTTCATAAAACTTTATAGTGACCTAGGAAGGTAGCGGCAACAATTTTGCTACTTTCAATGCTACTATAAATTAGAAGTAACTAGGTGTCGTGGCCGCGACTACTCCATAACTTAAATTGTTACTATAAAGTAACAAAAACTTAATGGAGGCATTATGGTAGCACTTGTTAGTGACCGCTACTTCAAAAAGTTACTATAAAGTTTTTGGTCTTTTATGGTGTCATATTCGAAGATTCGGGTAGTTCAAGCCACTTCTTTAAATTACATGTTTGTCACTTGCAATCGGGGTGTTTATTTTCCACTTTTATGGTAGGTAGGCACTAACCGATCACTCTCGAAATATACTTCCTTATAGAGTAACATTTTAAGTGGCAGGGTGGGTCTGGGAACTATACTTTAGGGGCAGTGACATTTCAAAAAGGACTGGGAACTATTTTTGCTAGTTGGGATATGTACACTGTGCTGCACATTCACGTAATCTAGCTATGTCCAGGTCTGGTAAAGTGCTCGCAAACTGCTGCAGATCAGTAAGGCTCTCCAGTAAGAAAGACCGATTTTTTTATATTTTTGCAGACAATCCATCAGGTATTTTCTTACAGTAGCTTTTTATGTCGACTTTTTCAATAACGAAATATTGATTTAAGGCAGGAAACAAATTTAGCACAACAAGAAATAAGACATTTAAAACAAAATGCAGAAAAAATTCATAAATTATTTTTAAATGTTCAGAAACAAGCTGAAAAGTTTGATTGTTCCTTAAATAAACCGCAAGTTACTAGTTCTTAGACAAACAGATGCAATGTAAATGTTGATACTGCTAAAGATTACTATCGCATATCAATCTTTATCCCATTCTTAGATAGTTTCATAAATAATTTGAAAAACAGATTTTCTAAACATAAATCGTTATTGGTTGGTATTCTAACTTTTTTGATGTCACTATGAAAGATATAGGAGTGATTTATAGAAGTGATCTGAGATGTACGCTTGACGATCTGAAAGTGGAATATAAATTTTGGTAAAGAGAATTGAGATAGACTTGAAAAAGATGAGTGGACCGAAGCTGCGTTAAGTGGTTTGGCATATTGTGAAAAGACGCTCGCGCTAGCAAATACTAAAATGTTGTTGGCTATATTTGCAAATTTACCTGTGCCTACTGCGGAGAATGAAAGGACTTTTTCTGTATTAGGACGCTGAAATAATTATCTGCGAAACTCTTTTCCCGACAAAAGGCTTAATTAATTAACACTCTTACATATTTACTTGTAGACGTATAACTCCAATGGTGGACTCTATTTTAGATAATTTGACAGAAAAGACTGGTGGTAAGTCCATAAAATAGGCATACATAATTTCAGATTTGAACTCCTTCGGACAAAAATTTTGGATGCGCCAGTAGCTGTAGCAGCGTCTGCCGGTCGATAGATTAAAGGTGTAACACATATTAAGTATTCATTGTTTTATGCACAGGGGTGTTATCTAGGCGACCATAATTTGGTACGCTGGAACATATCTTTGTCTCTCTTTCGAACAACGCAATTTGAATGGGTTCCCACCGAGTTGAAATAGACTAAGATTACCATGTATTATTTTGTTGCTATCGCCATAATTTTGAACAGTCCGTCCATAATCGCGATTTTCCACTGAGAATAAAAATAATTATACGTAAGTATTGTACCTATTTTGCCAATTTCTTATTTACAATACGAATACGACCGAATGATATTATTTCTAAATATATTTTAACAAATATGTAATCAAATAAATGATCATCTATCAAGCTTGACAGTTCATGTCAAGCTTGATAGATCATGTTAGAATTTTTTTATTTAACAACCGAATTGTCCATGGTGACCGACATAAGGTGACATGCTAACTTGTCATGATATTTATAATCGTTACGAAAACATGTTAATGACTGAATGAAATAGGAGAAAAGTACCTGCAACAATGCTATTTCAGTGTTTCTGGATATTTTGAGCAGTTACAATAGTTGAAAAAAGTGTAAACAATAGTTATTTATACTATAAGGGATGTAAGTGACATTTACTAGTCGAGGACGATTTTGTGCCCGAGCGATAGCGAGGGCTGACAATATAGTTCGAGGCTATTAAATGTACTTACATCCCGTGGACTATATAAGACTTTTCTCCTCCCTGCAGAATTTATTGTTGGATTTTTATTAATTTAATTCGATACTTTTCGCATGAAAATATGAAGACAGCTCTGGCCGGTTTCTATAGCGTCATTAACATTCTTATTTTATCAATAACGTCAAGCTGACAGTTTATTATTAAAAATTGTGAAAAATTAAAATTATTGATTTGTATAATAGCCAAATGGATATAGAAGAATCAGCAAATATCGCTTGTCTGTCGCTGCTGAAGCAACGTATCAATCCTTCAAGAAATGGTGCCAAACAAAGACTGCTACTGTAGTTTCAGAAACCTTGCTTTTGGCGTACTTTCACGAACAATCTGCTGTATTAAAGTCTCCATCAAGCTTATGGTGTGAATATTCCATGCTTCCATAGAGGAAAACATAGATATTTCAAAGTATCGAGCATTTTTAAAAAGAAGAAATAACTGGTATAAACCTAAAAAATCCAATGTGTTCGACAGGGAAAATGTGAATAAGTTCCTGTTTGGAGCCCCCGATGATATTTGTCTAATGATGAAGGTTGTAATGATAATGGGAATTGCTGGAGCGTGCCGTTCTAATGAACTCTGTGTAATGAAAATGGACAATGTTGAATTAAGGCATGAAGTTATAATTGTTACTATTCATGATTCCAAAAATCGAATGGCACGTAAATTTACAGTAACTAAAAGTGACGATGAGAAGGTTTGTTATTTCAAAATAGTTCAAAATTACATTGATATAAGATGTCACACGACGAATTTTAATCCTCGCTTCTTCATGCGGTATCAAAATGGAAAGTGCTTAAATCAGCCTGTCGATGTCGGGAAAAACAAGATTTCTTGAATTCCAAGTAAAATTGCTAAACTTCTGAACTTTGAAAATTTTAAGCAGTATACTGGACACTCCCTTAGAAGGACGTCGACCACTTTATTAGCAAATACTGGAGTTGATGTCTTTGCTCTCATGCGACATGCGGGATGGAAATCTGCAATTATTGCGGAAAGTTATTTAGCCGAGAGCGTCAACAATAAAAAGGAAGTAGCAAATAAAATTTTGTACAATATAACGAAGCCAGAAGTCTCCTGCAGTACTTCAAGAGTAATAGAAAACTTGGTTAGAGATGGAGAATTTATGGAGTCAGAACATTTCATACAAATTGAGAAAAAACGAGAAAATATTTATCCAAATTTTGTAAATAATGTTCATAATTGTAATAATTGTACTATTAATATTCATTTCACTTGATATTACTCCATTTTTATAAATCATTGTTAGCTTGACGTTGTTGATGAAATAAAAAATTAAAGGTATCTCCTATGTTTGTAGTTTAAGCTTAATGAATACAGGGTGGCATAAATCATTACCACCCAAGGGTGGTAAGTTGACTTACATCCCGTCGTCAAGGGCAATCGATACCTTTTTGGTAATTATCACTTACGTCCTTCAAAACAGTGTCAAAATGGGTTGTTTACAATACAGGGAGGGGAAAAATAGTTATTTGTTTTATTAGGCAGCAAAGTAGTAGATTGACTGCCGCGGCTGGTAGTTTATAGCCGAGCATAGCGAGGCTAGGAATTCAGCTAAGGCAGTCAATCTAGCATTATGGTTGTTTTTGGCAAACATTTATTGTTCTGATATGAACTTATGCTTGGAGACTATGAGCGAGTGGCGTATTTCTTTTACGTGGTAGCTCCAGTTATGCTTAATCCTAATTAAAAAATAAATACTTATGTGACTGAAAAATAAGTCTCCGGTACAAAACTGTGATGTTCAGATTAGCGATATCCAAAATGAAGCGATAGGTGACTGATATCACTGCCATTTATGTTTGCAACAAAAAAAAATTCTCAATGAAATATTAAACACTCATGCATTAGGTACCCTTCGCTTGCTTCACTGTTGCGGTTACTCAATCAACAAGAACTAATCGAAAATAACCTAAAAAAAAAATGCTTCGACAATAAAATTTTAGTCACTCTTTCCTATGCCTCTCTTTTATTCCAGAGCCCTCGAAATGTTAACCATCGCTTCTTTTGACCTCCCAGTAATCGCGCCTGATCTGTGAGACCGATCATACATTTTTCAGCACTGTTGTGAAAAACACCCTATGTATCTTTTCAATGGATCGCGACGGAGCAGCAGAGTGCAGAGTGTTGCAGGTGATAGTTGTGCGCCAATAATCTATAATATGTAATTGAAAAGTAGCATCATTGTTATTTTAGCCATAGAGTCTTACGAAAGAGAGCAGAAACTGTAATAAATGTCAGAAGTTATGAGGGACAAAGAGGGTCAATGAAATGCGTACGACAATCATTCAGATCCAGATCTGTCTGATGAAAACGAAAGGGATCATGTGGAATAGTAGCTTGACAACAGTGAATCTGAGCGTGATATTTCTGATACTAAGCAAGTATGTAGTAGAAGAAAGCCATAGCAATACAATATCGCTTATTGGAGAAAATTTGTCTCACAAATTACTACAGTTAAACCACGGCAAAATAATATCGTCAAACATTTGCCGCGACCCAGATTAGCAACCAGAAACATGTTAATGTCATAGGAAATATAAAACCATTTTTTCAATGACGAGATAATAGATATTATCGTTGGACATACAAACTAGTACACTGAATTTCTTGCTAACAATTTTGCACAAAAAATAGATGCAACTCTAACTAATCGAACTAAAATTCATGCTTCTTTGGACTCATTTATCAGGCTGGTATCCATCATGCAAATCGCCTGAATGGTAAAGATTTGTGGAATACTAATTCGTTCGTTGTCTCAGATTTGACAGCAAAGAGGCTCAAACAACGCGAAAAGCAACAAATAAATTGCCTGTTATACGCGATGTTTTTGATAGTTTCATTTCTAATTGTCAGAATTTGTGACCGTGCATGAGATACAGGGTTTCAGGAAAACTGCGGCTTTCGTCAGTACATCCCTTCAAAATCGAGCAAACTGGGTTAAGAATTGTAGCATTATGTGATGGCATAATTACATAAGCAGGATAGACATCTACATCGGTAAAGGACCATACAGAATTTCGAATAATCTTTTCGATGATATTCTACGACTCTTTGAATACATTTTTGGATCGGAGCGCAATATTACCTAAGCCAACTGGTTGACCTTTTTTCCTCTTGTAAAGAAACTTCTCAATAGCCATAACCTCACAGTAAATGAAATCATGAGAAAAAAAAGGAGTTGCCATTAGAGTTTTTAATCTGCTGTGCGACTGGAACATACCAATATGTTTGAAAGAGTGTACTCTTGTTTCACATATTAAAACAAAAATGTACGTGTTGGGGAAGTTGTGGTAATCAAACACCAATGCACTCTTCCACTGCTATAATGCTGTTTAATTTGTTAAAAATACTAATTTACAACTGACTTTTGCTATTCTAATTGACAATCTACCTATTCTATTATTCCTACCTCGTCATGTCATATTGACGAGAGCACCTTTCTATAAATTTATACGGCGTCATCACTTATTTTCTAGACATACCGCCCCTCTTGGAAGTATTACATACTTTCAACAAGAAAAAAAACCAAACTTTAAACTACTTTAAGCTACAAACTATAACCTACAAACGTTACGTTAAATAATTCGTTCAAAATACAAAACGTTGGATTGGACACATTCCAATAATCAAAAGAACAATTTCAATCACTTTTAAGTCTGTGTATCATCTGAAAGTTCAATAGGTAGAGGACATATGCGATTTAATGCACGTGTTAAAGTTCCTTCTTTGACCTTGATTTCAACGACACGGATGACTCCATCCTTGCCTGGTCGCAGACCTACTATTCTCCCCAGCTGCCAACGTAGGACTGGTGCGGCTTCATTCTTAAGCAGCACTAAGGTACCAAGTTGTACGTCGTTTTCTGAGCGTCGCTTCCACTTGGTCCTGGTTTATAGTTCTGCAAGGTATTCCTTCTGCCACCGTCTCCAAAAATGTTGTATCATTGCTTGGATTCTTTGCCACCTGCTGAGACGAGATTCTGGAACATCCTGCAAGTTGAGCTCCGGAAGGTTTGTAATGGGTCTTCCAATCAAGAAATGGCTTGGCGTGAGAGCTGCCGTATCTTGGGGGTCATCAGTAATTGGACAAATTGGGCGAGAGTTCAAAATACCCTCAATTTGCGTTAAGATGGTACCGAACTCTTCAAACGTTAAAGCAGTTTCTCCGACGACGCGTTTAATATGATGCTTTGCGCTCTTTATCCCTGCTTCCCATATGCCCCCAAAACTAGGTGAACGCGCGGGAATAAAACGCCACTGTATTTTATTAGTTACTAGATAGTTGGAAATATGATCTGAATTTTCTTTTAGAAATTCATAAACCTTACAAAGTTCATTATTCGCTCCCACAAAATTTAGAGCATTGTCAGAAAAGATAGTAAGGGGTTTACCACGTCGGCTAATAAATCTATTTAATGCCGCTAAAAATGCTTCAGTAGTCAAGGACGAAACGAGTTCAAGGGCACTGCTTTGGTGCTCATGCACACAAATAAACAAATATATGCCTTTATGAGTTTAGGATTCCGGGTTTGGCGATCCTTTAAATGGAAAGGACCTCCAAAGTCTGTTCCAACGTTATGAAATAGAGAAAATGATTTTAGCCTTACCTCCGGTAAATCACCCATTAAGTACGACATGTCTCTAGGTTTAACTCGAAAGCATCGTATACAGTTTCGAATAATGTTTTTACAAGCATTGCGACCTGAAATTGGCCAATAAGTTTCTCGAACTGAATACAACAATGTTTGCACACCACAATGCAACAAACGTTCGTGCTCTTGACGTAAAATTAAATTAGTTAAAACATGATTCTGTGGTAGGATAATAGGATGTTTTTTGTTAAAAGGTTGATTGGAATTTTTAATTCTACCCCCAACATGCAAAATTTCATCTTGTAAATATGGATTCAATGAAAGGATTTTGCTCCTCTTTGGTATTTCATTATTGTGAAGTATCGCTTTATATTCCTGTGGAAAACAATCAATTTGAACATGCTTAATAATAATTTTCAAAGAATTGTCATATTCTTCAGGGCTAAGTGGACCCACCTGCTTGGAATTAGACTTATTTTTCATTAATTTTAAATTAGATATAAAACGTAAAACAAAGGCAAAAACCTTAATAATTGTTTTTATAGATGAAATTCGTGTTAATAGATTTTGTATATCACTACTGCCTTTAACTACTAGGCAAGAAATAATTTTTTGTTCTGGAATGTCAAGGTCGCCTAAATCTGTATATAGAAGATTTCAATTTGACTGGTCTAAACTGAACCAATGTGGTCCATGTCACCATAAAGTAGAATCCAATAAAAATGCTGCAGTCGTACCACGGGATATCAAATCTGCCGGGTTTTCTTCTGACTTCACATGATTCCAATCACGAAAAGATGTCAAAGTTCTAATTTCGCTGACTCTATTAGCCACGAAGGTTTTCCACTTATTAGGATCACCCGTTATCCAGCATAATGTGATTGTCGAATCAGTCCAGAAAAATGAAGAATGAAATTGTATTTCAAGCGAATCTAATACCTTCTTGGCTAAATTCGCCAAAAGAACGGCAGCACAAAGCTCTAGCCTCGGAAGACTGACTTGCTTTATGGGGGCTACGCGAGATTTCGCGCAAAGTAAATCAGAACCATAGGCCCCTGAACTTGTTAAACATCTTATATAAATGCAAGCTCCATATGCTTTAATAGATGCATCGCTGAAGCCGTGCAATTCAACAGAGAGATACTGTGAAAACATTGCATGCCTAGGAATATTAAATTCACTGATTTTTGACAAATCCAAATAAAAGTTTAAAAATTGATTTAAAAACACCTTGGGCACTTCTTGATCCCATGGCAATTTAATTTTCCATAATTCTTGTATTAATAGTTTAGCTACAACGACAATAGGAGACACAAGGCCTAAAGGGTCGAATATTTGACATATTAATGACAAAATTGAACGTTTGGTAGCTGCCTTGAAATTTAAATTTTCAACGATTTTAACTTTGTATTTTATGAAATCATTATTTGAGTCCCAAAAAACTCCTAAGGTTTTATTTTGTTGATTTTCACCCAAATCTAAAATACCTAATTCTAAATTCGAATTTATCTTAAATTGTTTTAAAATATCTTTATCGTTGCATAGAAATTTGCGTAGTTCAAAACCTGCGGTAGATAGTACTGCTACCAGATCTTTTTGAACACCTATCAATTCATTTTCGTCATTCGTCCCAGTGAGAATATCGTCGATATAGAAATCTCGTCTTATGATCTTCGAAATATGAGGAAACTGATTTTTATTTTCTTCTGCTAATTGAAATAAACATTTCACCGCTAAATATGGTGAAGAAGCACAGCCATAAGTCACAGTATTTAATTGATAAACTTTAAGTTCTTGATCAGGGTTATCTCGCCAAAATATTTTTTGAAAATGTCTATCATCTTTGTGTATCAGGACCTGCCTATACATTTTTGAAATATCGCCGGTTAAAACGTATTGATAAGTTCGAAATCTTAAAATGATCGAGAAAACATCCTGCTGCAATGTCGGACCGACAAATTGTATGTCGTTTAACGATAGCCCCGATGTGGTTTTTGCGGACGCATCAAACACCACTCTGCACTTTGTTGTCAGACTCTCATTTTTGAAAACCGCGTGATGCGGCAGATAGAAACCTTTATTGTCTAAATCCGAAATTTCCTCCATATGCCCTAATTTAATATATTCTGCCATAAAATTAGAGTAATGGTTGTGTAAGTGCAAATCCCTAATAATTTTTCTTTCTGTGCTATTAAATCTATTAATAGCCATATCTCTTGAATTTCCCAACCTTTCTTTATTTTTTTTAAATGGAATTCTTACAATAAATCGCCCCTGATCATCTCTTTCTGTGGTTTTTTCAAAATAATATTCACAGTACTTTTCCGATTCTGACATAATTATTTCTTTATTATTGATTTCTTCTAATTCCCAAAATTTAACAATCTTCTCATCAATAGATAAATCAGTTGTAATGAATGCATGACAAGTTACTGCAATGTTGCTATTTATTAAATTAAACCCTAGATTCCCTGCGACAATGTAACCAAATTCTGTGTCTCGTAATATAGGTAAATTTTTACCCAGCCGAATCTGCCCTGCTTTTATAATCGTCCAAAACACATGAGAACCCAATAAAAGATCCACTTCTGCTGAAGTATTAAAACAGGGATCCGCTAAACGTATAAATTGGGGTAAGGGTAATTTACTTTTATTGAAAGACAACATCGGAATTTTGTCAGTAATTTTTGGTAAGATAAAACAATGAATGTTTATTTGAAAATCATTTACTAGTGAATTAATATCGACATTTACCTGTGAATTTATATTAGTCAACATTTGGCCAATACCTTTTACTGCAAAATCTACCTATGATGGCTGCAAACCTAGCCTTTCACATGCATCCCTGGATATGAAATTGCTTTGAGATCCGCTGTCTAAAAGCGCGCGAAGAGCTATCGACTTTTTTCCGCAATTTACCTGAACAAGTGCCGTCGATAACAAAACCATCGATTGATATGTACAAGAGCCGGCAACGCTGCTTCCAATGGCACTGCCTATCACCTGAGCGCTGGGCACCGGAGTGTCGTTCGGCGTAGGGAGCCTATTCTCGATATCGTGATTTTCAACGCTACTTTTGTTTTTATCGGGTTCAGATTTGAAAATATGTAAGAGTGAATTGTGGCCTTTCTGACAAGTGGGACATTTTTGCCTTGTGCATTTCCAATGGGGATGGGAATTACGGAGGCAATTTAAACATAATTTGAGCCTATTGACAGCTGCTATTCTTTCTTGCACAGTTAAACTTAAGAACAACGAACACTTGTATATACCGTGATTAATGTCATTGCAATAAAAACATTTTCTATTTACTGAAACATCGTTTGCATTAACATTATTCATCGCTGCATAACTTTGCCCGCGACGATGCTTAAAGCCTCTTGGCTGAGCAAATGCTGGTTTATTGAGCTCCGATATTTCTAGCTTTTCAAGAACTTCACATTTCAATTTTAAAAAGTATTTAAATCGTCCATGGTGGGTAGTTCACCAGGGTATTTGTATGACTCCCAATCTCTACGGGTAATTGGATCAAATTTATTGCATAAAATGTAAATTATTAGTCGATCCCAGCATTCTGTTTGCTCACCCAAGCTTTGCAAGCACCTTAAATGTTTTGTAATCGAATCGAATAAATTTCTGAGATCAGAATATGACTCAGTCACCAATGTGGGGTGATCAAAAATTGCGCGAATGTGATTATGAATTATCAACTTTTTGTTTTCATACCTGTCGACTAGAAATTTCCATGCAATCTTGTAGTTGTTAGTTGATACATCTAAAGATTTGATTAATTCGAGTACGTCTTTATCAAGTGACGACCGGAGGTAGTAAAACTTTTGAATGTCTGTTAAATTGGTATCGCTATCCACTAAAGTTGTGAATACATCCTTAAACTCAAGCCAATTACAATACTGGCCATTAAATGTTGGCAACTTTATAGGTGGTAATTTGACCAATGACTGAGAGTGGCGACACATATTTGTACTACCTGCGCCTGAAATATTGCTCACTTGATTAGAACCAGAACTGTTACCCGAAACTACTGAAGCATTTGAAAATTGTTTGAAAACTGTTTGTACGTTACCAATTACATTAAAATAAACATTTTCAAATTCTTCCCTTACTTTTTCGTCAGGAATTGCCTCTTGGTCAGGGTCAACAGATAAAACTTCGATTTGAAATTGTACTTCATTAAACTCATTAAAAAGTGGCGTTATTTTTTCTAAACGTACGTTTAACTGATCAATAATTGATTCATCTATACTATCTTGATCGATATTATCAAAGTACTTTTTAAAACGTGTCAATTTTTGCTTTATAATGCTACGAGTAGAACGAAATTTCGCTAACTCGGCCATCTTAACACAAATAGAAAATATATAAGAACAGTCTTACTTGTCTCGTGGTTGGGCAAACGACCCCCCAAACGGAGCACACGGCCGGACAGCGTTTTCCGTCTTCTCGGTTCACCTCGAATTGTGCCGGTCTCTGGGATGGATGATTTACGTAACTTTTTGCTGGCTAAATCCTCAATTCTACTGGAAGGACCAAAATGTTGGGGAAGTTGTGGTAATCAAACACCAATGCACTCTTCCACTGCTATAATGCTGTTTAATTTGTTAAAAATACTAATTTACAACTGACTTTTGCTATTCTAATTGACAATCTACCTATTCTATTATTCTTACCTCGTCATGTCATATTGACGAGAGCACCTTTCTATAAATTTATACGGCGTCATCACTTATTTTCTAGACAGTACGGTCTTGATCAAATCAACGCAAGATGATATGAACATGCGTTGATAATCTCAGCAGTAAAGGGGGTGTAGATACTGTCGTCGACAAATTGCCTGTAAGCTACAGCTGTTTCAGAAACACGCGCAGATGGCCAACAATCATTTCCTACTCGCTCTGGAATATAGCTGGCATCAATTTGCAAGTGATATATGCTTCAAATAACCCTTGTATTACAATTTTGGGAAGACCCTTTTTAAGAGAATAATATATTCTAGCACCATTTACAAGCACGTTCTACTATGAAAATTATTTCTCAAAGCCTAACCTGAACCTGATATCCCCCAGAAAGATGTGTTTACTGTACTTCGAAAAATATCACAAAATTTGCTTACAGTGCAATAAATCTGCTTGGAGCATATTATTGGGATTTGCCAGGAGTGCCGAAAAAACCCGTTAAACCGATTTTAAAAGTGCTTGTGTCACCATTTTTTTTTATTGTAAAAGCTATATATTTTTATTTAATTTACAGCTTGAATTATTACCAGATTTTGTTTTTTGTATGTGACTAATTTCAAAGATTTGGTTTTTCATTTGGTTGTGGGTTATTAAATTTATATTTTAATATGGTCTGTAATTTACGTTTAAAAATTTTATGCATTATAAGGCAATTTCCAGCCGAGTTAAGGAGAGAACGCATTAGGCGGTCGCGGTCTGGTCGCATCGCGCTCCGTTCGGGGATGAGGTCATCGAAAATTAGTCGCACTTGGTACGCAAGCCTGCATGAGTTTCCCTGATGACATCTTTTTGTTAGCTCTTCTATTTGAAGAAAAGAAGAAAAGTGCCATTTCATTGCATATTTCCAACCAGCAATTGTCTTTTCTTTGCTAGTTGGCACAGTTTTTATCAGCAGGGTCGTATAACGGCATATTTTACTACTAATACAATAGCTTTTCATCCTCCATATTCATATTTCAGTACGGCTGAAGCAGGCACACTGCCAATCATACAGTAATCACAAATAAACGGTTTAGGAAAAATCACAGGCAGCGGGTATCAGTCTAGTCACGAATGTTGCCGATTTACTCCGATTTTAAACAATAAATAATAAGTATAAATCAACAATAACAAAAACTAATTATAAATTTGTATTTTTCTTACTTCTGCCCCTCTTTCCCCTCCAAAATATATTGGTCTTGATAGTAGGGTTGCATAATAGTATGTAAAGAGGGACAAAAAAATGGTTTGTTTATTTTGAAAGTAAATCAGGGGGTGAACTATGTTTTGAGTTTGGCCTGAAAAAAGAACGATTGTTTAGAGCTAGTTCTAAGGCCGCTGGCGCTGCTGATTCAAATCCATCGAAGACCGTGCTCTTTTTCAATCTTGAGTGTCGTTAAAATAGACATTAACTTTATGAAAACTAATGGTGAAAAATCTGGTACTGAATCCTGTAGATGCCGCAGAGTGCGGTGATCACTTGAAAAATAGCAATCGCACTTGAGTAATGCCAGCCGATCATAAATGTGCCTTTTTCCCCACTAACAACATACAAGTCGACAAAGATTCGCAAGTCACGTAATTACTATCCTGAAGATTGAGACAACGATATGTCGATAAGCAAGCTATATCTCCGCAATTTATTCAGTTTAATACTTGTCTGAATGATGAAAATAATACACATGTAAAATATAATCAGAATAAAGCATGATGCGCTTCAAAATATTATATGAAAATAATTCCTATTTTTTCTCGAACATTCATAACATAATGACAAACATGTCCAGTCGTTTCATAGAAAACAACGTTAAAAAGTAAAATAATAATTAACGTTGCTAATATTTATCGGTATGCAAAAGCAATTATGCCTTTGTTATACTTTCCAAAATTCGCTGGTTAAATTGCTAGAATATAAATTCAAATGAAAAGTATTAAGGGAGAATAAGAAAATTCACTATATCGCTTATTTCAGCTCCCGCTTCTTGTTTAGAAACATACTATAAACCATAGGCACAATTTTCTAAAGCTTCACAAGATTTACTTCAGTTCCCCTCCCCTGAGGCTGGTTACGGCTTAGACATGGCTCTACTTTTAATCAACTAAATGCAAACAAGGAAACAAGAATCCATATTGGAAATTTATTACATACGGCAGATATTGTTTGGGAACGAAAGCCGATACAATTTTGACAGAAATCTAATTAGGCATATCGAGGGAGTGTAATAATGTACATATCCAATGTACAAATTAATTATGGAAAACTGTTAATAAATGTGTTACAATTTAATTAAATTTGTAATTCCAGCTTTGATGAATGGCTCGAAAAATATTCTGTCTACAAATAATTTTGGCGGTGTACACAATAATGCTTATTTGCAGAACTGAAATTAATTAACTATTATTCGTATTTAGGTCAGCACCAAAAATGGCAATAGTATTAGCTACACCTTTTTTGGCAAATTAACTTAATATGAAAATTGGGATTAATTTATAATATGGAAACAAAATCAAATTTAAAACTCTATTATTGATATGGATTTTGTATCTAGAACTTTATTAATGTGATGAAGTCTTTAATATAAGGTACCTCCTTGTGCCAAAATTAATAAATCGAGGCCATAAGATCAATATCGGCAAACTCGTCAACATTGGGCTAACTATATTCAAATAGCGATTAATAAATAACCGCACATCTGAAATGACAACATATATTGTTGCTGATTTGTATTTTCTGGATTGGTCAAAACCTCATTATCAATATTGGATGAATAAAAGAGGAAAAAATTACATGTAATATACGATGCCATGACGACAACAGATATTAGCAAATCAAGGCATTTACATATAGTTAAATATTTAACTTACCAGAATTCTCTCCCGAACTACCAGGGCCTAGCAAAACATCGATGCCCCCATCCGACAAAATATCCGTATCCTGCGTATAGATGGAAAACGAGGAATCCTCTTGTAGCCTCGCCAACATGACCGCCAGGCTATTTCTAAATAAAAAAAAATATTACTGCATTGCTAAACTTTGGTCAACATATTACTACATATTATATTTATCTAGGATTGTGAGAATGATCTACTTATCCATCAATTTTAGTGACGTACTCTTATTTAGAGAATTGTGTGTTATAATGGGCTCATTAGATACAGTTACAGCATTGAATCAATATCTCCTACGAGGTAATGATTGAATGCGATAAAGAGGATAATGAAAACTTAAACGTGTGCTATAGCACATTTTTTGAGAAAACTGTTGTATTCACTCTTTGAGCTCTCCAGTTACTAATCTCAACCTGGATAAAATACTAAAGAGATGTCTAAGGGTCTAGAAAAACTATTAACTGAGAAATGCGCTGTGCCGCACACTCACACTTAAAACTTGAAAGTATATGTGTTATGTTACAATTTTCTGATATAAGACCACTCGAAATTTTGTGATGCTCAATAAATGACCTCCAAATCAAAACTGTTGCATTTTTCTCAAAACTTTAGATTTACCACATGACACCTTCATCCGCTTACGTATCCACTTAATACAAAATACAGTCAACAACCTTGTAAATAAAAATTTATTGAAACTATAAGAAAACGTTTTATTTGCAAGTTATTTATTACAAATATGAATGAATGAATTTCAGCTTGCTATTCTTTCACCGTGTAAGAAGCAAAATAACGTTTTTAACATTGAATAGTATATTATTTTATATGGAGGAAAAGTGATACTTTTCATGGCGCGCTCGTGTTTAATAGAGAGCAAGCCATGAAAAGTAACTTTTCCTCCAAATAAAATATGCTGTTTTTTCTTCAAATGTCGACAAATTAATGCAAAAACATCTCTTTTTAATAGTAATAATATCTAATTATTATTAAAGATAAATGGGTTCGCAAGGCGGCTTAGACCACGGTCGTAGGTGGCCTTGCTTAGACCGGTGTCGGTGAATATAATGTAACATAAAGCTGTCAGTGGACACTGTCAACAATAATTATTTTTTAAGATTGGGTCTCCGATTGCGTTTTAATTCCGTATTGATAAGCAGTTATTGAGTAAGTTCGATTAAATAATAACCAATTTGTTCCTAAATTAGTGATTTTTAGAAATGCAGTCACAAATTGAGTGATAAATACAAATTGTAGTTTAATAAACCTTGAGTTGTTGACGCTTATTTTGTTGTCTGTTTGTATTGTATCATGTTGCTATGGTAACACTTTTACCTCCGCCGGCGGAAAAGTGAAAAGTAAAGCTCCGGCGCGGCGGAGGAAAAACGAAACTTCACGGCCGCCTACACAGTCGAGTAATGACGGATTTACTGACGTTTGAAGAAAAAATGTTGCTGCGAATGCTGATTGAACCACTAACCCATACTAACCCAAACTAACTAAAAGTAACCAAAAGCACAAAAAAGGGTTTAAATGAATCGGAAAAAATTAAAAAAATAAAAGTAAGTTAAAACTAACTCAAAGTAACCGAAATTTGGCGAATAACCGAAACTAACCATAAAAATTAAAATTGGTTATAACCTATCGGATCCGGTTCAAATTACTAAAATAAATAGGAACTAACTGAAACTAATCGAAAGTTGATTCGACGACTAACCGAAAGTAACCAAAAGCTCCAAAAAATGTTAAAACGTATCGGAACAGATTAAACTAAGGTAAGTTAAAACTAACCAAAACGAACCGAATTTTGACGACTAACCAAAACTAGGTACCCAAAAACATTAAATTCGATTATAACGTATCGGCGCCGATTGAAATGACTAAAATTAAAACTAACTGAAATTAACTGAATATTGATTGAACGACTGCCCACGACGACTATCTAACCCAACCTAACCCACTCTAACCTAAACTCACCAAAAGCACCAAATATGGCTAAAACGTATCGAAACAGATTAAAAATATTATAGTAAGTTAAAAATAACACAAATTAACGGAATTTTAGCGACTAACCAAAATTAACCAAAAGCATTAAAATTGGTTATCGGAAAGTTGATTGAATAACTAACCAAAACCAATCAAAAGTAATCAAAAGCACCAAAACGGGCTAAAATGTATCGAAATATGTTTCACAAATTAAATTAAGTTAAAACTAACCAAAACGAACCGAATTTTGGCGACTAACGAAAACTAACCAGAAATATTATATTTGACTATAACGTATCGGAGCCGGTTCAGATGAATACTTTGGTTTCTTGACAGTAAGTTTCCAAGGTCCCATCACGACACGGAAAATTTTAGTGAACGTTACGTCACGGTTTATGCTCAAATAAGGAAAATAAATTGAGACTAATTGAAAATATCCGAAAGTTGATTGGACGACTAACCAAAACTAACCAAATCTTTTAAAATTGATTAGAACGTATCGGAACCAGTTCAAATGACTAAAATAAGTTGAGAATAAGTGAAACTAACCGAAAGTTGATTAGACGACTAACCAAAACTATCCAAATCTATTAAAACTCATTATAACGTATCGGAACCGGCTCAACTAAGAAAAATAACTTGAGACTAAGTGAAACTAGCCGGAAGTTGATTACACAACTAACCAATACTAACCAAATTTATTAAAATTGATTATAAGGTATCGGAACCGACTCAAATGACTGAAATGGGTTGAGACTAAGTGAAACTAACCAAAAGTTGATTATACGACTAATACAAACTAACCAAATCTATTAAAATTGATTATAACGTATCGAAACCGACAGAAATGACTAAAATAAATAGAGACTAAGTGAAACTAACCAGAAGTTGATTAGACGACGAACCAAAAGTAACCAAATTTATTAAACTTTATTATAAGATGTCGGAACCAACTCAAATGACTAAAATAAGTTGAGACTAAGTGGAACTAACCGAAAGCTGATTAGACGACTAACCAAAACTAACCAAATCTATTAAAACTGATTATAACGTGTCAGAACCAGCTCAAATAAGAAAAATAAATTGAGACTAAGAAAAACTAATCGAAAGTTGATTGGACGACTAACCAGAACTAACCAAATCTATTGAAATTGATTATAACGTATCGGAACCGACTCAAATAACTTAAATAAGTTTAGACTAAGTGAAACTAACCAAAAGTTGATTAGACGACTAACCCAAACTAACCAAATCTATTAAAACTGATTATAACGTATCGGAACCGGCTCAAATAAGTAAAATAAGTTGAGACAAAGTGAATCTAACTGGAAGTTAATTCGACGATTATCCAATACTAACCAAATTTATAAAAATTGATTATAACGTATCGCAACTGACTCAAATGACTGAAATAAGTTGGGACTAAGTGAAACTACCCGAAAGTTGATTCGATGATTAACCAAAACTAACCAAATCTATTAAAATTGTTTATAACGTAACGGAAACGGTTTAAATGACTAAAGTAAGTTGAGATTGAGTGAAACTAACCAAAATTTGATTGGACGACTAACCAAAAATAACCAAATCTATTAAAATTATTTGTAAAGCGTCGGATGCCTAAAATAAGTTGAGACTAAGTGAAACTAACCGAAAGGTGATTGGGCGATTAACCAAATCTAAATAAATATATTAAAATTTATTATGGTGTATCGGGGCCGGCGTAAATAAGTAAAATAAGTTGAGACTAAGTGAAACTAACCGAAAGTTGATTGGACGACTAACCAAATCTATTGAAATGCGTTACAACTTATCGGAACCGGCTCAAATAAGTAAAATAATTTGATACCAAGTGAAACTAACCGGAACTTGATTGACGACTAACCAAAACTAACCAAATCCATTAAAATTGATTATAACGTATCGGAACCTAAAATAATGGCTAAAATAAGTTAAGACTATGGGAAACTAACCGAAAGTTGATTGGACGACTAACCAAAACTAATCAAATCTAAGAAATTTGATTATAACGTATCGGATCTGGCTGAAATAAGTAAAATAAGTTGATACTAAGTGGAACTATCCGAATGTTGATTAGACGACTAACCAAAACTAACCAAATCTATTAAAATTGATTTTAACGTATCCGAACCGACTCAAATAACTAAAATAAGCTGAACTAACCGAAAGTTAATTCGACGATTAACCAAAAATAACCTAATCCATTAGAATTGATTTTAACGAATCATAACCGGTCCAAATGACTAAAATTGATTGGTGAATGAAATGAATTAGACGACTAACCAAAACTAACCAAATCTAATAAAATTGATTATAACGTATCGGAACCGACTCAAATGCCTAAAATAATTTGAGACTAAGTGAAACTAACCGAGAGTTAATTGAACGAATAACCAAAACCATCCATTAAAATTGATTACAACGTATCGGAAACGGTTCAAATGACTAAAATAAGTTAAGACTAAGATAAACTAACGGAAAGTTGATTCGACGACTAACCAAAAATAAAATAATCTATTAAAATGGATTATAACGTATCGTAACCGGTTCAAATGACTAAAATAAGCTGATACTAAGTGAAATTAACCGAAAGTTGATTAGACGACTAACCAAAATTAACCAAATTTATTAAAATTGATAATAACGGATCGGAACCGACTCAAATGAATGAACAAAAAAATAATTTGAGACCAAGTGAAACTAACCGAAAGTTGATTGAACGACTAACCCAAACTAACCAAATCCATTAGAATTAATTAGAACGTATCGGAACCGGTTCAAATGACGAAAATAAGTTCAGACTAAGGCAAATTATCAGAAAGTTGATTAGACGACTAACCAAAAGTAACCAAATCTATTAAAATTGATTATAACGTAACGGAACCGGCTCAAATAAGTAAAAAAGTTGCGACTAAGAGAAACTAACCAAAATTGATTAGACGACTAACCAAATCTATTAAAATTGATTATAACGTACTGGAACCGACTCAAATGACTAAAATAAGTTGATACAAGTGAAACTAACCGCGTTAAGTCGGGGATTAAGAGACGAATCGAATGCAGTTTTTAGAACCACCACTAATGTTATAAATATTAAAAACGAACGAATCTTGAGGTAATATGTATTTATGTGGTATATTTTGGTAAATTAAACTTGCGTAATCTGCTAAAAGTAATTTTTTACATTAGATTGTGTTAAGGGTGGGTGAGGATGACTTTTAGTTTCTCACGATAGATTAGTCGTGTTTCATATCGTTTGATCGGGGAATGTAAGACAAATCGAATGCAAATGGTCTTTTGCTTTTGACAACCACACTTATAACGTTTTAAATTGTAAAAAAGAACGAGACTTGAAGTAATATATATTTATTTGGTATATTTACTTACGTAATCTAACCTGATCTCACCCAAACTTCTATCAACTATATATTTCCACACAATTATGAGTTTTCTCAGATCTCAAATGTAATAAGCGTTGCATTCTGCTTCGGCATTTTCAATGTCCCCCCCGGTTGCATCTTCGTGAAGGACTGTAAATTTTTTATTGCATTGGCACACCCTAATGGGAGTTCCTATGGCACTCGTCGAGAGGTGTGTCTGCGAAGATGTTGATTGACACGGTTCTTGAATAGTTGTAGGTTGTAATTAGGGGCAAACAGATGTCCTGGGAGTGAATTTCACAGTGATGCAGTGCGCCAGACAAAGGAATCCTTGTAAAGTGACGTTCTAGGTGTTTCCAGTTGTACGACGAACGGGTGCGCTCTTGCCGTCTTACGTGACTGTCTGATAGGCGTTGCTGGGCGAGGGATGATGCGGGCCAAATCCTGGGAATATCCACAGACTACCCAGATCACTGGTCAACTCCTGGTCGCCGACGAGACGCACAGCTCTCTTCAAGAGGGAATCCAGTAGCTTTAGGGTGTGCTTAGGTGCAGCACTCCAGATATGTGAGCAATATTCTAAGCGCTTTGTAAAGCAAGAGTAGCTGCTGCGGTGTATACAGTTTTTGTTGCGAAATAGCGCACCAAGCTTCAGCGAGGCTGATTTTACAATGTTAGCAACGTGGTCATGCCAGGACATATTGCTGTTGACCGAGACACCCAGTAGTCCGATTGACGCGAATGAAAAAATGGTCGATCCTGCCATAATGATATTAGAGCCCGCCGTATTGGCTTTCTTGGCAAACGTGGCTGCTTGATTTTTTGCTGCATTGAACTGAACCAAATTCCTGTCGCTCAAAGTTCGAACTTTCTCAAGATCTTGATTAATTGTTGTAATCTGCTCCTGTCTGCGGTGATAAGCCTCAGTCGCTGGTAAAGGTTTTTCTGATCAAAATTGGGAGACAAGGGTACACTGTCATCTGCAAAACTGTAAACAGGATTATTCGTTTCGTTCAGCAGGTTATTAATATAGATGACGAATAGAGTTTGTGAAAGTATTGCATCCTGAGGCATTTCCGCATTAATGGTGATTTTGTCTGAGATGTGCCTATCAACTGCAACGTGCAGAGATCAGCTCTTAAGGCAACTGGCAAGCTAGCTGCATATACATGCTAGCAGTCCGAAGGACGGGCGGCGGTTTGTAGAGCAATCCGTCATGCCAAACTCTGTCGATTTTCTTCAAAATATCCAACGCAATTGCTCGAGATTCTCGGTAGTTATCAGTGGCCCTACTCCATATATGAGTGACATAGGCCAATATGTCTTCTGTCGATCTGGGTTTGAGAAAGCCGTATGGTGTTTCTCTAATTATTCTCTTGGTCTCGAGGTACTTGAGTAGTTGTTGATTGATTACACGATCCATAACTTTGGAGATTATTAGAAGCAAGGTAATTGGGCGATAGTTTGAAGGCGTGGTTTTCTTGTTTTTCTTGGAATAGGCTGCACTTGAGCGAATTTCCGAGAAAATGAGTAAATCTCTTCTCGGTATGATAGAGAAAAAGCTTGGAAAAATGGGTGTTAGGCCGTTGGCGTTGGCGCAGTTCTTTAATACGATAGCAGGTATTCCATCGGTATTTGCCGGCAAGTATTAAAAAACATGGGGTATCAAAAGAGCATATGAGTTGTTTTCTTAGTCTAAAACGAATAGAAGTGAGTCCTATAAATATACGAAATATTTTGAAAATGCAGTCTTCGTTGTCTTTAAAATTATATAGCGAAAAGACTAATCTATTGACCCACTTAATAGAAGTTACGTGCCATTTGGCGAAATAGGAGTCATCTTTCAGAGGACATGCTATTGCAGTTCGGTATGTTATTAAAAGCGGCGAAATTAGGAAAAGGTCTTTAGATTTTTATGATGAGAGTGAAGATAGAACAGCCATTGCTATGTATGATTAAATTGAGTCTGTTTTAGAGCTGCCCGATTATAAAAATAAATTAGACAGGGTAGGGTTATGATATCTACAAATCAATCAAGAATGATGCACTGACGGCTTTGCTTACACATTTTAGTTCTTATCGGCTAAATTTAGTTTTGCAGAACGGTTCTAAAACTATACAAAATTCCCGTATTTACTTTGCTGGAGCTACATAAATTCCTGGTTTTTGTCCATCAGTCAGTCAAACAAACTTTCATTCTAAATTTCAAAGTACGAAAAGGAATATCACTTTCTTCGGATACTAGATGGACATCGCGTTCCAAAATAATATACCTTTTGGATTTTGAGTGGGATGCCTTAAAAACTATTTTCCAGAGAATTATTGAGGACCGACCCTCGGATTAGTCAAAAAACGGGGCATCAGGCTATGCGCAATTAGAGGACCCTTTATACCATTTTGATAAATGCTTAAAATAAGCCAACAAAATATTCTCGTTATGCATTCTATTTTATATCTGGAAAGCGCAGACCTAGCCCAAGGCAAGTTATGAGTCCAGACTATAATATGTGCATATCATACATATATTATACAATATTTTATTAACGGTTTCCCAGTATTTCCGCATACAAATTTTCTGGTCAGTTAAAAATCGTTATTTTGAGCATGATTTAGAGTTTTCGATAGTGAACTTCAAATTGGGAGGTTTCCTTTTTAGCCACCATGTGAGTAGCGATAGCCTTAACTTAACCTTTATCGTAAGTTTTCTACTAAGATTAGGCTAGTGAGTGCAGATATTTGGTATCTAAAGTCTTGTAAAAAATTTAATGTTTTCCCAAATTTTATTAAAATTGTTTTACCTAAATCTTCTCCTGTTACAGAAAAAGTACATTCCATTGGCAGACAAAAGTGGTTGCATTTAGAAACCAAAATTTGTACAGTAAATGAAGTATGTTTGAATTAGAAGCATACAGACTTTATAAAAAACTAACATTTAGATTAACAAATATTGAACACGAAGAATGGTACGAGTTCCAGAGAAAATGTTTTTAGTAATTGATACAAAATATATCAAGAAAATGTCATCCGTCAATAAAAAACTTAAACAACTCAGGAAAATTAAACCTAAGTTTGATATTTCTCAAGAAGTCGTAAACATTGTGGAAAACCTCTCTTCTCAATCTTTTGGTAAATCTGAATTGGATCTTTTAAACAAGGGTCAGAATTTTGCATTGCCTCCACTAAAGGATAACTTACTTGATATTGTAGGTAATATAGAAAGCTCTATTCAACATCTTCCTGACTCTACTAAAGGATTTGTTAGAGAAGCATGCATAAATCGGATCTCAAAAAATGTAATTAATAATAATGTTAACTCTCGACTTGGAAAAGGAAAAAGTTTAATCAAGAGATTGAAGGAGAAAGATGTTTTCTACCTAAAAGCTGACAAAGGTAATAAGGTTGCTATATTAGACAAAAGCGAATATTTTCAACGGGTTGATAATTTAATCGAATCAGGGCCCTATAACAGAATCTTAAGGAATCCATTATCTAAGATGGTAACACAAGTTAAAAACACTTTGAAGAAATGTAGCAACCTTATTCTGATCAAATTAGATACAAATTATCTGTGAGTAATCCTACTATGCCGAAACTATAGTCTTCCCAAGATTCATAAACCTGGGAAGGCAATGCGTCCCATAGTCTCGGCAATAGGATCGCCAACTTATAATATATCCAAGTGGCTAGCAAACCAGTTTGAAAATTTACCTATAAAACAACAGAATTCAGGAGTACTAAATTCCTTAGATTTCAAAAACAAAATTAAAGACACGATTCTTAATGACGGTGAAATTTTAATCTCGTTTGATGTTATCTCATTGTTCCCTAGTGTACCAATCCCACAGACCTTGCAATACCTTGGTGAATGACTTGAGATGAATAGTTTTGATAAAGAAATCAAACAAGAATATTTAACTTTAACCAAACTTTGCATCAAAATTGTTTTCAATACAAAAATAACTATTACCAACAGCTTGAAGGTATGGCAATGGGCAACTGTTTATTGCCGTTCTTAGCTAATCTTTTCATGAGTATATTTGAAAATGAAATCAGTCAGGAGTTCGAATATTTTCCAAGGGTATGGTACAGGTATGTGGATGACATTTTCGCGATTTTCGACACAAAAGCCGCTAATATTGATGATTTTGTAACAAAACTAAATAACCGTTTCCTCACCATTAAATTTACTTATGAAGTCGAGAACAATGGCCAGCTACCATTTTTGGATACTTTAGTGATTAGGAACGACAATAACATACTAGAATTTGATATTTACAGAAAAAATACTGCCACTAACCGATATATTCCTAATGACTCCTTCCACTGCGACCAACATAAAATGGCCAGCTTTAATTTTTTAGTACACTGTTTGGTTAATTTTTCTCTTAGCAGAGAAAGATTTAATAATGAATAGGAAACAATTAGGATATAGCGAACGTTAATGGTTTTAATACTATCTTAATAAATAAGCTAATTAATAGTAGGGGTTCGCGAGACTATGGTCTCGGTCTCGGTCTTGTCTCGGTCTCGAAAACGAGACCGAGACCGAGACCGAGACCTGGAAATTAAAATCGAGACCGAGACCAAGACTTACCTATCGAGACCGAGACCAAGACCGAGACCAAGGTAACGAGACTCTCGGTCTCGGTCTCGGTCTCGAAAAATATTTTTATTTGTCGAATTTTCAAAACTTATTTTTCTGAAAAAATCAAATTTTTATGTATGTTATTGGCAATTTATGCCAACGGGGTCCAATCAACCAAAAAATTGAAAAATCGTGCAAATCCGGGTATAACGCTTGTTTATTTTAAATTGGGCTGTTTCTTTTTAAGATTCTAGAAGAAATGTTATACTGTTATGTACATAATATGTAATTATGTGGATAACTTATTTTGAGCCATTTCCAAGCAATAAACAGCTATAAGTTTTCACATTTTTCATAATATCTACAAGGTAATAAAACATTGCGTATCCATTAAAACAACTGAACATCTGCTTCTAGTACAACCGTGTCAGATTAGTATATTAAAAGATGAATGGCCACCTTTGACCATATCCACTTATACAGTATACCGTATACGTATACAGAGTGTCCCAAAATTAGTGGACGAAGCATTAGCCCTGTAGTTATTGATCAAAAATGCCTTAAATTTTTTCTATAAACATATATCGGGAAACGCCCCCTACGGGAGCTAGAGCCTCTTGAAGGTGGGCCCCTAAAAATGTTTTTTTTTCTAATTATTTCCAAAATTGTGTACAAGAGAGTTTTAAAATTTTGGAATTCCCCCATGTAAACTAAGTTTAATATTTAGAATTCGGAAATGGAATAAGAAATAGAAAATTTAGTCAGGTCAGGTGCTTAACATTTTGGGAGTGAATCTAAAAATTTAACGTCAACTTTTTTGTGGGCTATTTTTTTATTTTCTTTTCAAAATTGAAAATTTAATTTTTTTTACGTTAAAAGTGCCTCTTATTTCGTATCATTAGGACGCAGGGTTTTGAGAAAAACGGATTATAAAATGTATTCCGACTGCCAAAAACGGGTGTAAATTGAATGCTATGGTCTATCAAATTTTGAAAATCTGTCATAACTTTTTTCTGGAATGAATGTTTCTACTATTTTATAATAATATGAAGTTTTGTAGCGTCAAAAGGAATTTTTGGGGAATATCAAAAATTATAACCTTAATTTTACACCCGTTTTTGGCAGTCAGAATACTTTAAAATCCGTTTTTCTCAAAAACGCTGCGTCCGCGTCCTGGCAAAACAAACTAAGAGGCACTTTTTTGCGGAAAAAAAATTTAAATTTTCAAAATTTGAAAAAAAAAATATATATAAAAAGTTAGCCCAAAAAAAAGTAAATTTTTAGATTCACCCCCTAAAATGTTCGCTCCTGACTAAATTTTTTTATTTTTAATTCCATTTTTAAATTCAGAATATTAAAGTTAGTAGAATCCCAACATTTTAAAACTCTATTTTACACCGTTTCAGAAATAATTAAAGAAAACCATATTCAGGGGCCCATTTTTAAGAGGCTCTGGCTCCTTTCCCGATATATATTTATATGAAAAATTTTAGTTATTTTTAACCAATAAATACATGGTTGATGTTTCGTCCACTAATTTCGCGACACCCTGCATACCGTTAAATTTTAAGAGTTTTCAAAATAAATTTTTCCATATAATACAGAATGTTTGAAAATTACATCACTTTGTATGGCTACGCTACAACTGATAAGAAATGTAAAAATTAAGAAGAAAAAGCGTTGACTTTGACAACAAAATTGACATAAATCGGTAGTTTTTATGTGTCCATACTTAAAAATCCCTACCACTTGTATACCTACCTACATTAGAAGTAAGCATTTTTATATCAAAACAACAATTTAGAAACTAACATGCAATATATAAAAATATAAGTAGGTACCTATTTAAGTTAACTATTATTATCCAAACAACTGTTGCAAACAAAAAATGTAAAATCATTTAAGAAGTTTATCCCTAATATCACATCTACACCAAGAACTGATACACAAAAGACACTTATTAGATGTTTCATTTAACTTAACATTTCGAAGTAACGTTTGTGTTATTGACGAAATAAAACAGTAAATTATTTAATTACTTTTTATTTGCTCAAACCGAGACCGAGACCAAACCGAGACAAGACCGAGACCGAGACCAAGGTGGTCTCGGTCTCGAGCTTCGAGATCCGAGACCGAGACCGAGACTAAATTTTTTCTTCGAGACCAAGACCGAGACTTGCCAGGTCTCGGTCTCGGTCTCGGTCTCGCGAACCCCTAATTAATAGGCATTTGTTTAGAAAGACCATTCGTGATTCCACTTCTTTCGTCAATCAGGATGAAAATACAAAATATGTTTCGATATCGTATAATCCTCAGTATACTAGAGGACTCCAAAGAGTTTTTAAGGAAGTGGGATTAAAATTAGTATACCAGACTCAGTTTAACATTAAGAAATTATTAGGTGGTCCAAAGGATAAAATTGAAATATTAGAATGAAGTGGAATATATGAAATTGGATGTATGGATTGTAACCACAAATATGTTGGGCAAACTAAAAGATCTATACAAACGAGATTCAAAGAACACATAGCTCATGTAAAGTATGGTAGAACAGAAAAATCAAGTGTTGCCGAGCATGCTTTTGATAATAATCATAGAATAACAATTAAAAATTTAAAATTAATTCATAATATAACTGATAGGAGATTATTAGACCCATATGAAAGTATGGAAATTATTAAATGTAAGAATAGTTTAAATAGAGATAGAGGGCCTATTCGGTATTGTCCATTGTATTGGTTGATCAAGCGTGACTAGCGGGATTCCAGGATTGGTTCTTTTTAGTTCCGCTTGATTAAGCAAACAGTAGTATCAAAGAGAGGTAGATAGATTTTCATTTTAGTTTTAATCATCTCCTGATGATGCTAACATGGTTAGCGAAACGCGCGTCGAGTGCAAAAATTCTGTTTCGGTGTTGTGGATGAAACTCTGGTTAGCGAAACGCGCGTCGAGTGCAAAAATTCTGTTTCGGTGTTGTGGATGAAACTCTGTTTTTAGTGCATGTTGCCGAAGGTTCCAAACCCCAACGTAGTTGTTAATTGTTCGAAAATATTTTTTCATTAAAGAGCAACGTTGCCACCTACGTCTAGATACGCCAAAGAAATTCAAAATTCTAACATAGCAGCAAACATGACATATTTTAAGCACTGACGCGAATGACAAAGTTTGATAGACAAATATTATATCTGGGCCAATTGTAATTACCTTTTTATTAGACTATTGAAGGACGCACAGCCTAACAAAATGATTTTTTTCCTTGCTACCGGATATGAAGAAACTGATTTTGGATATCTGATATGCTGGTTCAAAAAATATACGTTTTTGTAGCAGTTCAAGTTTTTGAGATGCTGGGTAATTAGTTCTGATAATTGACAACAATAGCAAGGAAATAATAATATCTTTAAAGGCCATGAGTAAAATTTCGTACCTAAAATTAGAATCTTAGTGCCAGTTTAGGTTGCTTGGGTATTACCCATAAGACATAAAACCGGACCTTTCTATAGCTGTGTAATCCCCACGGCGAACTAATTAATATCCCGCTCATAATATTGTCTTTTGTCTTCCTGTTACCCTGTTTAGTATACTATTGATTTTTCGTAGTGGACGTTGTGCTATTATGGTGTAAATTTTTGTCGTTTTCTAATAAAATGAAATATTTAATTCAAACCATAGCAGCCACAAGCAAACGTAGCTGTGTGAATTTTCCAGACATTTTTTGTTATGTTTGTGGCGAATAAACTTCGAAAAACCTATTTCTATGTTGAAGTTCACTTGGGAGACGAGCATTAACTTTGGCTTTCAGATTTCGTATGTAAAAAATGCGCTTAAGATTTCCGACAGTGGACAGTCAAAAAGAGAAAAAGTTTTGAAATCCAATGGATTGTTGGAAATCAAGAAATCATCATGGTGACAACCACTTTTGTTTCATAAATATCAAAGTCATCAATCGATACAAATGGACATATGCTTGTCCAAATTCAGCAGCCTGTACACCATTCTGAACATATGCTCTTTCCATATCTCAGCACCCTGCCCA
Source organism: Pissodes strobi (assembly GCA_016904865.1). Taxonomy (NCBI): domain Eukaryota; kingdom Metazoa; phylum Arthropoda; class Insecta; order Coleoptera; family Curculionidae; genus Pissodes; species Pissodes strobi. Next base: position 282,725 of record MU182905.1, on the reverse strand, counting down.
GAGTCCCTGAAGATGATACAGAATGCTTAACTATTGAAGAAATTTAATACGTCTGTTACAGAACTTATTCGAATTCAAAGTCTACTAGTTTAGCCTAGGATATATTTAAACTCACTGACCTTTTTAGGACGTTTGCATATTTCCTAGGCAGGATAGCTATTATTGCTTGATAGATGCTAGGAAATATATTATTAGATTTACATTTTGATTTTGATAAAAATTTGCACCAATAAATTTCTATAGTCATCTGTTGTAAAGCGAGTCAATATGGGTTGGTTTTTAAGATAAACTAGTATGCCCTGATCAATGTTGGGAAATATTAGGTTTAAGTTTTAATTTTAATAAATATATGCTTCCAAGATTTTTGATAGACAACTATTGTATATTGGGTCAGTTTGAGCTAATTTGGCTAAGTTAGTTAACTAATGCAAACTAACTCAGACTACAATGGTTGACTATCGAAGCTCATAGATGTGCATGTTTATCAAAATCAGAATTTAATACTAATATTGCTAACATCGATCAGGTAATGCTAGTTTGTGATTACTATGTTGGGATATTGGGATTAACTAGTAATGCCAAAAATTACCAGGAAATACGCAAGCGTCCTAACAAATCAGGAAGATTTGAAAGTTCTAGTCTAAACTATTATATCCTGAAATTGGATACTTAATATAATATATACAATTGAAACAGATTCAGCAAGTCCCCAACGTTTCAATCAACAAGAACTGAATGATCTCATTAGAGAGTTGAGCTTCTCAAAGGAGTCTTCTGAATTACTTGCCTCCAGATTAAATGAAAAGAATCTACTTTATCCAGTTACTAATATTACATTTCATCGTAAAAGAGATCAGGATCTGCTGCTCTTTTCTCTAACGAAATTAACCTGCTATTCTGTACCGACATAAGAAACCCCATTTAAAAATGGGTTTTCCAGAATGCACACTAATTAATGATGCATTTTTATTGACAGTCCAAAACGTACCTAGTTTGAAATGTGTCCTTTTACATAATTATAACAGATGTGGTTTAACACATATCGGTAATTCAACCAGCATGTAAGACAAATATGAGATAATACCACACGTACTGAAAAAAATTAAGTATGACGGACATCAGTGATTCATCTGTGTCGATGGAAAATTGGAAAAATGTTAAACTTCTTTCTTGGACAACAAAATGGATATACGAAATATCGTTTTGTTTGTTTTGAATATCTATAGGATAAGTCATGTAAAACAGGTCATGAAGATGAACCTTTGGTTGTGAGAGAAAAATTCATATTCACACCCTTGCATATGAGAGGGACTTTGCTGGCTACCTGTTATATAAAGTTCCTAAGGTAAGCACGAAAGAACTGAAAGCGGGAATATTTGATGGCCCTCAGATAAGGCGAGTTAATGAACGCTTGATGTTCATTTATTCATAAGGTACAAAATTTTCTTGGAAAATATACGGCAGAAAATTATATAGAATTAATGGAAAATACACCTCGGTTGCAATATAAGCATTAAATTTGATTACCTCCAAAACCAATTAAATCGGTTTCCACTAAACCTAGGTAACTTTAGTAAAGGCCAGAGAGAAAGATTCTATCATGATATTAAAACTTTGGAAGATCGCTATTAAGGAAAATCGAATGATCTGTCACATGATGGCTGATTACTGTTGTACTCTTCAGTTACATTGTCCTGGTAAACTGTGTCAGAATCGCGTATAAATGAAAAGTTGTAGGTGATAAGTAATGAAAGTATCTTTATTTCTTTTGTGAAATAAATAAATCACTTTAATTTTCTTTCGTTATTTTAATTGACAGTTGGAGCAAATAGTGATAGTAATACGTGACATGTTCAAGATTATTTGTTCCTAAATTAGACTAATATAGCAGATCTCATAAACTAGATATGATAACTAACTCTGACAGTTACTTTGGATTTTGCACTCAGAAATTACCAAGAAACAGCTGAATAGTCGCAGGCACCAAAATGTCTTTTCAACTGTGTTTGACTTCAGACCCAAGCTCTTTTCTTAACATTCGGAGTCCATGACATAGTGAAAATTATAGAAACCTCTATTAATGTCCGATCTAAAGTTTGTAATCATATTTGATTTCATTACATATGAAGGGTAATGGGAAAGAAAGATGAAATTTTATGATAAAGGGGTGCAAAAATGGCAAAAGCCGTAAAATTATCATAAAATATTAAAACCAGACAAAAACTATGAGAGCCTAAAGATAAAGCGAATCTAAATTATACCGTACAGAGGAAAAAAGATAAATGCCCGAGCGGCTTTGGAAAAAATGTATGTTCATAAATATAGCAATGGTGCATACTTTGTTTTCCTATTGCAATGTGTGACTCTGTTGGGGAATAATCAATTTACCGATGACCATACAATATCTTTAAATAAGTTTCAAAATCTCCAAAAACTATAAAGGTTTACGAAGAATTTAATTCACGTAGGTACTTTGAAAATATTTAAGATATTTTTTACAAAAAACTTTTTGAAATACGCTGTATGTTTATTTCATAATATTCTCCCACTATGCCTAATATGTTGTATCTAAATCTACAGTAATGTGCTCTTCATTCAAATAAAATGCTTATTTCACTATTTTATTTTTTGTTAGAAATGCCCTGCATGCTTGTTTGTATTCCTGTTGCACCTAAACTTACACTTAATTAGAATAAATGTTCTTGGAAAATTATTATTGTTCACTTACTACTTTTTGAAAAGCCTTGTATGCTTTTATGCATAATTTTTGTACTAAATTTTTTCTAAATTATGGTTATTTGTTCTTAATTCGAATAAATGCAGTTTCTTTTCTCTCACAATAATGCATCACTACTAATAAAATATATTTTTTTACAGGAAGTGAAAGAAAAATGAGTACTGGGATGGGCAATAAAGAAGATAACACAGACATACAGCTAACCGAAACCAATAATATAGTTTGCAGTTTTGCAGATGACAGTACCCCTGTCTCTCAATTTGGATCAGAAAAACCTTTACCAACCACTGAGATTTATCACCGCAGACAGGAGCAGATTACAACAATTAATCAAGATCTGGAGAAAGTTCGAACTTGGGGTGACAGTTCAATGCAGCAAAAACCTAAGCAGTCACGTTTACCAAGAAAGCCAATACGGTGGGCCTTGACATCATTATGGCAGAATGGACCATTCTTTCATCCTCGTGAATCGGACTACTGTCTCGGTCAACAGCAAAATGTCCTGGCATGACCACGTTGCTAAGATCGCCAAATCAGCTTCGCAGAAGCTTGGTGCACTATTTCGCAATAAAAAAACTATATACACCGCAGCAGCTGATCCTGCTCTACAAAGCGCAAATAAGATCGTGCTTAGAGTATTGCTCACATATCTGAGGTGCCGCAGTTAAGCGCACCCTAAAGCTGCTGGATTCCATTCAGAAGAGCTGTATGTCTCGTCGGCGATCCGAAATTCACCCGAGATCTGGATAGTCTGGAACATCGCAGATATGTGGCCGAGATTTCCCTGCTCTACAGATATTTTTATGGCAAATGTTCCCACGATATGGTTCGCATCATCCCGTACCTAGCAACGGCTGGCAGATAGTCACGATAGACGGCAAGTGTACACGCGTTCGTCGTACAACTGGAAACACCTAGAACGTCGCTTTACAAGGACTTCGTTGTCTGGCGTACTGCATCGCTGTGGAACTCACTCACAGGACATCTGTGTCCCCCTATTTACAACCTACAACTGTTCACAAACCGTGCAAATCAACATCTCGCACACACACACCGCTCGTGTCGTAGGATCTCCCTTTAGTGTGTGTGCCACGGCCATAAAAAAGAATCAAAAATAATTAAAGCAAGTATGTATTCTAACATAGATTGCAGAAGTCTAAATTTAAAACCGTTTTTCTCGAAAGTACCTTTTTGTGGCATTCATCTTTTTTCCCTGTTCCATTCACATAGAAACGGGAAATACAGGTCACCGTAAAGCGCTTCAACAGGAAAGTTGATGTAGGACAAAGATTAAGGCTTTGATATTTGTCATATGTTCTATACAATTACTTTAAATATTATATTAAAATCATTTATAATAGATAGTATGAAAGTACCAATTGTGTTTTTTGTATCATTTTCACTACAAGAAATTATAGGGAGTCAACAACTTATAAAATAAATTTCATCAAATCAAAAAGTAAGTAATCTGAAAAAATGCATAATATCGTACGATATTTTTTGAAGTATTTGATTTTTCAAGACCAATAATTTATTATTCAACTGCTTAAATAAATATAAAGCATAAAACACTTTACAGTAAAGGCGGCCTTTCGAAGAAGAAATTACCTACTTACCTTTCGCAAACAACTACAACTCAACAAGGCTTGAATTATCAAAAACAGCAGGCAGCCCAGAGAAAGGCATGAATAATGAGCCAATTTGTTGGATAATTTTATACGCAAGCGGTGGATATGTACATGTCTGGACATACAATTTATATTATGTTCTGATAGTTATTTATCTCCTTATATTCTAGAAAATTGGCCTAATCTTTTAAATATTAGTATTTTCACTAAACAAATTATATGAGTAAATCCATGACACTACTTTCTTTATTTATTAAGTCGCCGGGATCGGAAGAATTTTTTTAGGAAAAAACTTGATTTATATAATAAGAAAACTATGGAAAATTATTCCAGATTGCTGAAATAAAATTTGTACATAGCCAAAGAAAAATATGAAACCAGATCAGCATCTATTTAGATGTAACTCTAATTAAGATTATAATAATCCTTACAATTCACGATAAAGTAAAGTAGGTCTTGATAATTCTAAACGTTTGAAAAAGGTACAATGTTATGTCTAAGAGCTCGGCATGTATCTACTAGACTAAATAATGTTATATTAAGATCGATTTAAATATTATAAAGTGCCTTGCACTTGTCAATTACCGCAAGATCAATAGACAGATTCTCCACAGATGGAAGCGTTTACGTGTCGGTAATAGTAACTTAATGTGTTAAATTAATTAAGTAGCAGTTAAGGATAGTTAAAATTAACAATTAGAGTATTGTTCCTCATTCTGTAATATTTTTAGGCCCTACCTGCAACCCCTTAATCTCTAGCTTCTTTAACTTTTTTTAATGGCAACCTAGGCCATATAGAGGCTCTATAAGAAGGTCTTCTAAAGCTGAATTCGATCCTGCTAGCAAAGTAAGTACGTGCTCATTTCATTACAGTAAAAGCCAGTACACGAAAGTAGGTTTTTGAATTAATATTTTTCATGTTATGTGGTTTAATCTGATACACTCTCCTTCAAATATCGGGCAAGAAAGATATTCAATGGTGTATGGCGCAAATAGCATACGGTTAGATCCCATCGACCCACCCAGTGATTTGGAAAATTTTCATTTAATTATCTTTAGAGGAGTGAATGGTAGAAGGATTGTCCTATTATTTCAACATACCTTAAGAAGCAACTTCCTAACATCAAAAATTTTCATTGCACTTCGGTTAAAAGATACCCAAAATGTTAGTATAGTGAATAGCCATAAAATAAAATGAATATTGGAATATACACTTTGTTGTTACTTGGAAACGATAACAAGTTATTTATTGGACTCGCATCAAATTAAAATGTATTTAGATAACTTGTTAGTTCGATCTTGAATTATAAGCAAGTTAGTATTTTGGAAGTTTTGCATTTTTGAACTATGGTGCTTTCAGAAAGGCAGCCCATTGAAATTTTAATATCGTTTGGGTTGTGGAGACAAGCTATGGAGCCTAGATGAAGCCTCTGTGTCATTTAATAAAAAGTATCCTGAGAATCCGAAAAACAAGTAAAGTGTGAGTAGATTATTTCACAAATTTGAGGAGCAGGATAAGGGATTTACCTAAAACGGGCCGACTGCCCCCTTTAACACTTGATATACTCCTCTCGTAAATGAAAGTCCGCATCCTTCCATTAATATCTTAGTGCTTAATAGCGATGTCCGTAGAAGTAGAGCTTCATACAGCAGCGGTTATCAAAGGGCGAGATGTACACCCATATACCCTCTATGTCGTACAGAAATTTCTTGAGGATGACTAAGATACGAGATCACAATTCTGAGAAGAAATGATGGCAAACTGTGATGAAAATAACATATTGTCTCAAACTATTATCTTCGCCAAGGAGGCTACATTATTTTTTTTATGGAATGTTTCATAGACATAATTAACGATTCTGGTCTGATCAAAATTCACAGTGAACACGTGGGGTAGGTTACTAAATAACAGAATTTTAAGACCATATTTCCCTGATGAAAATCTTATTGCTGAGGGTTAATTAGATTATCTTTCCTTTTATTTACTACTTGTATTAGAAGCTATGTTTCTTAATCAGGGTGATCCAGCTATAACCCATGAATGAATATGGTGTTAGAAGAATGGTACACCACCGCATTTTGGTGTAAATATTCGAAAATACTTGAACGAAATTTGTTCAAATCCGTGGCAAGGTTGAAGGGCTCCAATTGAATAGCCAGCAACGTTTTCGGATCCCACACTATTGGATTTCTTGCTTTGTGGATAGGGATATTTGAGAGAGAACGTGTACAAAAATAGACGAAACAGTATTGAGGACCTAAAAGATAGAATAAGAACGGAGGTCACTAATTTACCAGCCGAAAGTATTTGAAGTGCGGTTGATAGCATTTTCCAAAGATTCGGTGCATGTCAAGTAGAAGAAGCATTTGTTACATTAAGTCGAATGCTAAGGATCTACTTCCATCATTGAATTATAAGCAAGTTAGTATTTTGGAAGTTTTGCATTTTTCAACTATGGTGCTTTCAGAAAGGCAGAGTATTGAAATTTCAATATTGTTTGGTTGTGGAGACAAACTATGGAGCATGGATGAAGCCTGTGTGTCATTTAATTAAAACTATTCTGAGAATCCAATTAACCAGTAAAGTGTGAGTATAATATTTCACAAATTTGAAGAGCAGGGTAAGAATATACCTAAAACGGGCCGACTACCCGCCTTATATGAAGATAAAACACTTGATATACTCATATCAGTATAATATAATATCAAATAATTAATATGATATATTCTTAATAAGCATTCTCACCAGATGTTATATTATTTAGTAGGATTAGTTTGGTTAGTAATGCTTTTACTTCCTTGCCATACTAGTCATTGACTTACTTCAAAAATTACTAAAGCATCATATTATTCTTGCAGTATAACGGTCGTAGATAAATAGATGTTAAAACATAGGCACGAATTAACAAAGACCTCACTCACCTGTCAAGATCATCAGGCTCTTTGAGCTGCAACGTGACGTTACCATCTGACGCAGTGGAATACATAAAAACAGCATGACTGCCAGAGTATGGCTGAAGGGGTAGGCGCACTCCAGAGAATTCGTGTACCGCCTGGAAGAGAAAATAACATTTTTAGCATTTAAATTAATGGAAATGTTTATAAAACGGGAATTAAACTGACAAGAAATTTCAGAGTTTAAAATATGGCACAGATACAATAATTATGAAATAAGTATTGTATCTGTGAAAATAATACTTATGATATTTGCAGTAAAATTTTCAGTTATTATTAACAGCAACTTTAAGCAGTAGATGTCCGTGTCTTTCTTTTATATCTTAGGATCATTAAATGAGCTACCTGTGATTTCTGAATATGGATAACTATGTTGTTGTTGAGTTCATCGACCGCCCTTTTTTACCTCTAGTTTACGAGAATTTTGGCTATACAAAAGTTTAACTCAATATGCAGCAATCCGAGGACTCAACGTAGTGTTTGTAAGTTGGAGAGACAATGTGGAAGAACACAATTGATCTGTTAAATACATAGATTACGGAAACTATTTGTACATATTCATGAGATGTATGCACACAATTTCCGAAAAATTTGTATATCAATATATCTCAGCTAGTGAAAATGGCGTAGTAAACACCCAATTTTATTACAAAATAATCATATATAATAATTTAAGAACACCTGTGTCTTCTAAGGCAATCAAGCACAATGCAAGTTGATCTGGGAACATACTAAGATACTCTATATGCAAGGAGGTACTTCCTATTATATTAGCGCATCAAGAATTTTTTATGCATTATAATACTAAACGCACAACAAAATATTCATCAAGAATTTTAGTACCATTATTGATATCTTCACGTCATGTAATACAAAATAAAAACAAATTCTGGCAAACACATGACATATTTTTCGATATATTTAACTCATGCGAATCAAATATATTATTGCGATAGGGAAAATACTAAGTATTTAGTAGAGTAGAGTAGAGTAGAGTAGAGTATTTATTAGTAATAACATACAATCATGTACTTTTACAAGTCAAGAATATTTAAATTCAATACCAACACATTTTCCATGTGGTTATTTCTTAGCGAACAGAATATAAGCTACCGAATATTTCATGCAATCCGGTCACAATCTATGAAATTTTATTGCAAATTTTCTTCGTTCTTCAGTTCAGATTATTGCTTATTTTCGATCTATATGGTTTTGTTCATAACGTATATAAAATTTTATCGCTCTTCGGACTAATCTTATTTTATTTATAGTCAGGAAATTGCATAGCGGGCTTTTGCAATCTATTTTCACGATCGTTTTAAATAATTATATTTTCGTGAAAACCATTTTGCATTCTATATAGCTGTACTACAAGATAATGGTAATTGGTTATAATTTTTCATTTTATCTTTTAGTTAGTTCACTATTGCTTTAATTTTCCTTAAATTCATTGCACCATTGCATAATAAAATGGAGATGCAGATGCGCAAAGCTGCGAGTTTGGATTTCTTTTCCAAAATTATTGGTTATGATTAGTTTCCTGTCAGAACATTTATTTCGATATTCACCTCATACAAGAAAATAGAAACAGGGCTACTTTAAGTTACCTTAAGCATAGTAAAATAAGTGTAAATAAAAAAAATCGATCGCTTATTTCAAAGTTTTCTGGTCTTCCAATAATGTGCGATTTGTGTCAAGGAATTTCAAAGTCCGTCGTTTCAGACCAATATAGCTGTGAGCCATCATAACATGCAGCAAATTACCACAGGGAATACTAGCTAGTTTGATAGTGGATGGAATCTATGAAGAAAAATATTTTAAAATTGCTATTATAGTTTATAGAATTCTATTAAACAAAGTTTTTAAAGTGCTATTTAAATATGATGGGGGTTGGGATAGTCAGAGCTTCCAAATATCAAAAGAGATTCTATCGTGGCATTTTTTTGTTTGGAAAAATTAATCAATTTAGTTTTACCGGTTATTTTTAGAGCCAATAATTTGCTACATGCATAAATAATTCATAGCAGTTGTCTTAGGTATGGTACATAAATGTAATTGTCTAACTTGTTTAGTCTAAGAAAATATATGGATAGCAGTTCAATATATACCAAATAATAAAACCTACGCCATTTATTATTCCGTAAAATAAGCATTAATTTTTTGGTGGCTCCATTATATAATTTCGGCTTTTTCCGAAATAAAGAAGTCTCTATAATGCTAAGTTTTTTCGCTCACCTTGTACGCTTTTTTTATTAAATTCGACAAGAGTTCATTATAAAGCAAGAAAACAATAGTTTTATGCGTTTCAATAATAAAAAATACATAGTTTTCTCTTTCGATCTGGGATACTGGAACACCCTGTAGATATGGTGCTAAAGGAGAAATCAATTTTAAAAAACCTTGGAGTAAAAATTATCCCCTTTTAAAATTTTATTTGGACTTGGTAAACTGGAAATTAAGTTTTATTATATGGAGTGTATTTGAAATTTAGGATGAAATATAACATTTTTTAACCTCTATTTTGGAAAAAGGAATATTCAAGTTTTGAGTTTGAGTCATAAAAGCCACTGTTCAATATCTTAGACAAAAGTTACACATCTATTAAAAAAAAATCGAAAAGGGTAATATTTTTAAAATGCAGATTTTTAAAAACTGCTAATATTAGTTAAAGTTGTTTATCGTAATTGATTAATCACCTCGTCTTCAATACATTTTGCAATAAAAAGGCGAAAACTAGAGTTTGGTGCTATTCTTTATGCTAGAGGTACCGTATCCTAAATTTAATAAATGTCCACTTATTCACTTCCAATGACCAGGACTGTACAACAAGAAGAAATTTTACTATACGAACTTCTGATTTAAAAAAATCCAAGCAACATATCACAAAATAAATAATCTTATAAATGTTCACGTATTTTTGATTAGCATCTAATTTCTCAGATGGAAAACTAAAAAGTGATGAAATAAGATCAACCATTGAAAAAGTTAGATATTTTAAAATTACATAGTGCAGCCCAATCCACCAATTTTGCAATTTGGTTATCTCCTAGCCAAGATAATTATCTTCATGCAGATTTGCAGGTTGTCGCTCTTCGACTACTTAACGGAGTTCGTATTGATTATTTTACCGCGTAGAAATATCACATAAAAAAGTTATTCATTTACATGACAGCGAAAAATTATTCACTTAAAAATAGCCCATGAGACCTATAATCTGTCAACGCGCGTCGAATATTTCGTAATGCAAAGTATATTCAGAGAAAATATTTGCAGATAAGATTGCAAATTTTAGAAGAAACACCCATTGAAAATCAAGAAAATATTTATCAGATTGTCACTAGATGTGCCGAATAATGGTCAAAAAAAGAATATAAAATTAAATTATTCGCCATTAGCACACTACATAATTACGGAAAATTCATGGATGGGTCTGAGACAGTCAATTAAGAAGATTCTTTATAAAATACTAAGAGTCAGTAGATACAGTATATTAATTGTAATTATTGTGCCTGGGCGTTTCTGTACAGCCGTTAAAAGAACTCTTCTGTATCATAGCTGCTACAATATGGAGGGGTACTTTTAAGATAGACCACAGAACTGCAGATTAAGGGCCGCTACTTTCAGCTCCGATCAGCGATATTGATATTGATAATGGTGTTAAAATACTGATTAATTTAGCACTGACTATCCATAATTCAAAACAGTGGCCCCTAAGAAGAACACATACGAAGTCTTTGTCCGAATGTTAGATCTTCGAGGATTCAAATTCTTGTGTGCTTAGCTATGCCTTTCCTAGCAATTATACTGAGGAAAATGTGAACGAACTCACTTTTTTTCTATGTAACTTTGTATTATCTGCTAAGGAAAAAGCTGACGATGTGAAGTTCATAATTAAGGTTGCTTTGTTGAACGTAGAAAAATAATTTATGAACTTTCTATATTCTTATGAAGTGTAAAGTCAAGAAACGATTGTTACAAAAAAATATCGTGTACCAAGAAATGACAAAATTGAAACATTGGAAAAAGTGTAATACAGGAAATCGGGTTCATGGACTATAGCCAAAAATATGTTGGGCAAATTAGAAGGTCCATACAAACGTGATTCAAAGAACACATAGCCCATTAAAAGTATGGCAGAAGAAAGAAATCCAGTGCTGCCGAGCATGGTTTTGATAACAATCATAGAATAACAATTACAGGTTTAGAATTAATTTATAGTACAGGAGATTTTCAGATGTATGCGAAATTAGAGAAATTATTAAATGTGGAAAGAGATTCAATAGAGGTCTATCTATTTTACTGATTGATCGAGCGTAACTAAAAGAGCTCCGAGGATTGGTTACTTTTGGTTTTGCGTGATTAAGTAAATATAGGTAAATATAGTATAAATAGGGTTAGGTAGATTATAAACTATATTTTACACATCTTCTGATGATGCTAACAAGGTTAGTGAAGCTGTGTTGTATAGCATTGTGGTTTAAAAATCTAATTTTTCATAGCTCCTTCAGATATAAGTCTAATGGTATAAGATCCAAAGATATGGCTGGCCATTTCTGATTTTCAATCCTTTCGCCCGGAAACTTATATCCCAAATATTTACTCATATCTCTTGTTTCATGGACACCATCTTGTTGGAACCAAACATGTGGTAGTCTGGCAAACGGCATCTCTCTTTGGTACACTATCGTTCATAAAGAAGAGATGAGCCTTTCAAATTCCTGTTTTCAGTAGCAGTTAATGATATATGTCTAGTTGTCAAGATTTCAAATGCGCATTTAAAGATCCTTTACACAAACAGTGCACTATGTAAAAATCGACCTCTCCTATTGGTCGATCCATCTCGTATTACGATATGTCTGCGTGATGCAATCGATTTCTATCAAGAGCTCTAGGGGTGTAGAGGTTTAGATCGTTGGGTCTCACCTGGAAAACGCGGGTTAGAACCCCGTTGTTTTTTTTTAAAGATTATGTTCCTAAACAGCTTTTTTTCTTGATTTTGCGTATGTCTTGGGTTAGATTGGGTTAGCACCTGGTTAGTTTCCTTTTCTTGAGCCCCCGTAGCGAGCGAAGCGAGCAGAGGGCCATGCGGATCTACCAATGGGAAAGGCCGATTTTTATATAGTGCACTATTTGTGTAAACGATCTTATAATGCTTCAAATGCACTGCTGTTTGCTGATTACTTCAAGCTATTTGTGGAGATTGAGACGAAATATGATCGTGACAGTTTGCAGTAGGATCTAAATAATGTTATTGACTAGTGCGTCGCAAATTGTTTTAACTTAAATACTAAAAAATACGCAATAATATATTTTATTCTTAATAGAAACATAGTGAGCAATGAATATAATATTTGGCTCTACAACAAGCTTCCTCGCAAAAATTGAGAATTACATTTGATAGCTCTTTGAATCTTACAGAGCATATCACAAACAAAATTAATGAGGCTCAAAAAATAATAGGGTTCATCCTAAGATGTACTAAACATTTCGGTGTTAACGTTTGTCTAAGACTATTTGACAGACTTGTGTTGCTCAAATTGGAGTAAGGAAGCTTAATATACATGATTACGATTCTAAACAGGGTTACAACTATTTTAACTTGCTAACCCAAACTATGAAATAGGCGTACAAAGGCATGTTTGATTTATCTTATTAAACTTTTGAAGAATCAAATGGATTGTCCTGATATTCTTTCTTAGTTACCATTCTCCATACATGTCGACAATCCAAGACAGAGGAAAACATTTCATTTGAAATTCCCGAGAATAAATAAAAATTCTCCAAAAATGTGTTATTATTTCAATTTGTATGCTGGTGACTTGAATGTGGACAGTATTAATATGACTTAGGCCCAGACTTGCTAGATAGATCTGGACCACTATGAACGTCTGTATACTAAATGTGTGTATGATATCCTATTAGCTCAGGTATCTGTAATTGGCATATTTGCTGTAAATGATACATAAATATAAATAAATAAGTAAATAGTATGTCTGGTAAAGGAAGGAATCCAATAAGTAAGCTTATTAACATACCTGCCCAAAGATTAATAATAGAGCTTCACTTAATTGTGTCTTTGGTACTTTTCTACTATGACTCGGATTTTCTAACGCCCTATTATTTCGAAAAATACTGCAGTTGACCAACTCGTAGGGTTTTCGATCATCATATTTCGACACTCCGAGAGTTTTAACGTGATTTAGGTGTGATAAGTTACATTATGCCTCAGTTATGCTTAGTTATAATACATTAACCTATCTTAACAACAGGATTTGTCAGGAAATATTCATATTTTATAGACAATTCGCTTTTCTCCTTGAGTTTTTAATTCGCTAAGATTAGTGTTAATTATTTTGAACAAATAGTTAAATAAACAATTCAAAACACCGATCACACTCTAATATAATTTGAAAATTTTTGTTTAATTTACCCATAATGCTTTTCTAATATAATGTGCATCTTAGCTGCAAGACTTTATCTGATAAAATATATAGAATTATTATTCTAGGCATCAAATATAAAATAACTCATGCTTCTTAAGTAAATAATAAATGCTGGTCCACATTCCTTCTCTGTAAATACAAACATTTCTAAACATACAATTTTATTTTATCAGTGAAGGATAATATTTGTATAGTGTTGCTTTTAGCATTCGAAATTTGTTAGGGTAATTTTAGATATTCCGTAACATAATTTTGTTACAAGTTTATTTATATTTGTTCCTACAGGAATTAGTTTTAGTTTAGAATTTTTTATTTTAAATCTAACGGTATAAGCCATATAACAGGTCGTGACCGGTTATATGGCTTATACCGGGGGCCACTGTTTTTAATTATGGTTTATAAATACCGTGGTATCCTCACGGGTATATTATAGGCATTCGCCTTTCGTGGCCTTGAAACACACATAAAAAAACCTAGTTTCATGATGATATTAAATCAACGCGGCCACAACCGTATCGAAGTTCAATAATCATACAGAAAGTTAGAATTTGCGGCTTAACAGAAGTACAGTACCCGTTACACTATAGAAAACCCCGTCGTCCTGCTAACTCTTTAGTTTTTCTTTTAAGTATATTTGATAACTATTTAATTATTCTAAGACCAATATTAAAATTATGATTATTCTTGTGCATACACCGCAGCAGAAAACTTATTTTAATATATCAATTAATATTAATATGCAAGTATGTATGATTTGAATCGAACAAAAACTTCTTTGTGACCAAAAATGGTACTTTGGGATTTGAGCGCGAAAGCATTTTTTGAGCCACTCATTTTTATCTGGGAATTAAGAAAAGCTGAAGATTTGTCGGGAGTCTTGCTTTATGTAATGGCAACGTAAAGTGGTTTGAGATCATACCGTTTATTTCTTGTGTTATTCTTTAATTTTTGTTATAACTATTTCATTTAAATGTATAATATTTTGTAGAGAAGGCTATTTTAATTAAGTTTACGATTTACGCGTCGCATTACCTAAAATTTTCTGTTAAATAAGCCTTTTCTTAGTTAACTGGTATCTTTTACGTATAGCCTTATCTCTAATATCATGTAGCTATTGCCTTTTGCACACACCCATGTTGTCTTGCACCCTACAGTATATTTTTCCTATCGGGCTTAGGAAATTATCAGTGTTTGAGGTTTCGTAAAATATTCTGTTTAAATTAGGCAATCCAACTATTAGAACCAACTTTTTGTGCCTGTAGAGTGTACTTAAGATCTAATTAGAAAAGCAATTTTGAGAAGTTAATAAATGAAGTGCTTAGTAATAATAGGAGGCCCAACATAACTTCCGTTGCGCTATCTATCGCTTGTGTTATCTGACTTTGTTAGAACAATCTCAATTGACTATTCTTAAATCTACTCGAATTTGAATCATCTTTCCTTCATTACTTAAAGAGTGCTGCCTTTTCAGGGTCACTATGGACCTTGGAAAAAACAAAAGCTTATACTTAGCATTTATCAATAAATTTTCAGCTATAATTATCTTTAACTCTGTCCTATACTGATGTTTAGATTAAGTAAAATACGTTTTTTCATATTGATTTTTAGACTGATTACAATATATTTGTCTGATATTGGTTTTGATATTACTCGAACACTTTTGATTCATTACCTGATTGCTATATAATTGCCCTTCAAATTCCTAGTTCATCAGTAATTCGAGGCTATGCACATTATTTACTTCAAAACATAACCGTTCAAAAACAAACTCTGAACAGAAATTCTGCTGAAATTAGCGGAGGGTAAATAAATTGATTCCAAGTAGACCAACTTTTCTGAAAGTTCTATTAATATCCAGCGTAATCGACTAGTAGATATTTCTACCCTCTATGTTTATTAATTACTCTCGCAAAAATCTAAAGTAATTTCCCCCCCCCCCCCCCCCCCCCCTATGAGACAAAAGCCCTAGACTGCGCTCTTTTCATGTTTTGATACCGCCCGCCCCCTCGATTACATAAATAGGGCATATTTCCGTGACGTCACGGGATACATTCCGGGACCTCAGATATCTACGGCATAAACCACCAGGAATCACGCTGGAACTCCTTATTTTATTTCACATATAAACTTGGTCAGGTTGAGATTAAAATAAACCATTGTTTTTTTCAAATCCTAATTGTGTTATTTTGTACCCTAGCGTAGCTCCATTAACTCGAATAAAAGCATTCTTATTAGGTTAGATTTTGGTAAATTTTAATTGAAAAGCGAGGTAAACAGTAACAAATTGGTGGCTCTTTTATTAATATAAAACTGTACATAATAAATTTAAGAAAATAATCATTTTGCCTTCCAGGTGTACATATCTCCTTCTCATATTGATGACTAAGATGTTTATAACCTTGTATAGCTTATGTGGAAATAATACGTTTTAATTGTAAATAATTCATTATTTCGCTGAAAGGGTTAGCTTATCCAACGCGAAATAATACATACGTATAAATAATGAAGAGTAGATATTTTTGTATGAAAAAAGTCTTTGCACTTGGTTTATTCTCCTCTCTGCTTAATATTTTAGTTCTATTATGTAGTTACATGCTATATAACAGGAATTTTTAAATTTATTCGATGCACTAGAAGAATTATATTAGGGTAATGTAGGATAAGAGTTTTAGAATTATGGTATTTTTATGACTTGATAAAAACAAAAATGTATTGTACCAAAGGCTATAAATAGCTACCGAGAATGATGAAATAATCAACGGCGGCATAATTATGATAGTTGTGTTATATCTGGCACTAGTGCTTACAATGCCGAACACTTGTGTATTTAATGCCATCCTCAGATTATTTTTTCCATAATTTTATTTCATTATTCTTCCAACATGCAGTCGATGTATTTTAATTCATTGCCGGAAAACATGTTCTTCAATGTGAGATCTGGGTAAGTGGGACACCAGATGGAATCAGCTCTCTCACTCCATTTCCGATATTCTTGATATAGAAACTGAGGTCACTTCAAGCTTGTTGGAAAGGTGCATCGCTTCTAGGTAAAGATAGCTTTCTAAAAGTGATAGAAGCGAGAAATTAAAGAGGAATTTTTCAAATTTATGTAAGTAACTGCTATCCGTTACGTGGGACGGAACTGCTAGAATCTTTCAGTTTTGATTCAAGTTTGCACTTTAAGGTTTGAAATTATTTTGGATAGGGTTACTGTTAGTTTATGTAATTATTGTAATTATCGTAAAAGTATCAAGTATGTTAAAATATGCCACCCTAGACCCGCATATTTAGCTAATTTAATTGAAGACTGCGGCCAAGATATGGCAGAAAATCGCTTATTTAAGAAAATTAAAAAAATTATGCAAGAAATCAGTCAATATGCCGAAAATAAAATTAAACAAGAGAATCTAAAAGTTATATTAGCTAAATATACAAATCAGGTGAATTTCCCTCCTGCACCCTGCTTTCCACCATTAAGTAAGGGAGATGTGTTGCAAGAGTTTCCAAAGCACTTAGCTTTGGGAAAAAAATTATCTAAAAAAAACCTGTATATAAAAATGCAATAAAATTGTATTTAGTGTTATGATTAGTACTAAGTAAGACAATCACATTTAAACGGTTTCTTTTTTAATTATAACTATTGTAATGTCATGCATTTAAGGAAGCTCCCTTTAAATATAAAAATATGTTTCATCCACCTTAGTATTAAAAAACAGTTAAAAAATGTTTCATGCAAATCTATTTTATTGTTTGGAATCTAATATTATTCGGTAGAACATTATTTTTAGATTTGTTTTCAAATTAAATAAAAATGCTAAATTCATAACCATGTGTCAGTAATTTGGCTGAAAAATGTCCACTCATTAATTACTCCTAGGGTACGATGTAGGATAAAAATATCCAGAAACTTCTCAGCTTGTCATGGTATTGGAACAATATATAAGCCTGTAGTTAGCTAAGAATTATAGATGAGTAATGCTCAGTCTAATTTATGCTTAGTACTGTTCTAATATAGTTGCAAAGCTTTCTCCCGACGAAATATAGATTCAGCACTCGACACTGAAAATTTGAAATAAATCATGCTGCTTACTATATTCTGTATGTAAATAATAAATGTTTTATATATTCCTCCCTGTGCAAGTACAAGCATTTCTGTCAGTGACAAAACGTTGATAGACTCTATTTGTATAGACGATGTAGTTCCACACTCCCAGAAAAGACAAATATTCAATTTGCTTTTCAGCTGGTACATACCCAATTTAGTTTTTTAAGTTCGCTTAATTAGATGCATACCTTGTAAGTAAATCATGAAATCGCTGAGAGAGACACAATATCCGACTCAAATTTTACAAGCGAGTATAGAATAAACTGTATATATATGAAGAAATACGTACATGAAATCTTCCTTAATGAAAAAAGTAACGTTTGCATAATATTTCTCTTCTATTATCCATCTACTTGCTATTTTCCTGGAATTTTTTAATTTATTGGCCGGTCTAGGATAACTATATTAGAATAATGTAGAGTAGGAGTTATCAAGCTGAGATATTTCTATGATATGGTCAGAACAAAAACTAGTGGCATTAAAGACTATAAATAACTCTCGCTGAATGCTGTAATAGTAAACATTAAATGTTTATCAAACGTGCCAGAATTCTGAAACTAGTCTCATTTGGCTCTAGGATTAATGCCGAACTCTTGTGATCTTGGAAAATTCCGGAGTTTATTTCTGGGCGACGATCCGGCGATTCAGTTGTGGCTCGGGGTTGGCAAATACATAAGGCAATCGAAGATATAAACCTAATAGTTATTTATATGTCTAGGAAAAAAAGTGAAACTTTAAGGTATGAGTATTTTTTTACGGTCTAGGCTATAAAAATCAACGAGTACTTTAAAGCTACTTTTCATACCTGGTACATACAGTATTTTATTTCATACAGCAGTCAAAATATTCAAAGAATCTAATTTTTATTTAAAAAATCAAACTGCCTTGTCATGTTCCTGAAATGTCAACTGTTATACATTCAGTTATCAAAATGGATAAAAATTGTATACCACAAGATGTTCTGTTCTGGAGGAACCGGTAAGAGTAAAATATAAGTATAATACACTAACGAAAGGAGAGATAAATAAATTCATGAGGGATACCTATTGTTTCGGTAGTAGCTTGTTAATTTTTGTATTATTCTATAGATTGTTACCCTACTTGGGACTTGCGGAGCCTGCAGGAGAGGAGCACTTTCAACCTCTCTACTAACGATATTCAGGACAAGGATTATGTCCTTATTGTGACATTATCTGACACAAATTCAAATCATAAGAGAATATTTGCAATCACTAACGATATCACTGGTGTAAGTCCTCATCAGTAGTTCCTTGCCTCGAAGTATTAAACAACTTACATACAAATTGCTTTTACAACTATGTTCGATATTATTGGAAGCAAACTTTTATGCCTGGAATTCTCAGGGTTTTCAGAAACTTTTGTAGGAAACACAGTTGTTCCCTCTTTCTTGTAGTTCTTTTGTAAATCAGCTCTGTTTATGTATTTGGTCTGAACGATCAGTATACCATCTTTCAGGACATGACGCAAGAAAATTATGTCCATCCAGAAAAATTTTAAACTTATATTCTATATTGATATTATCAGCTACCACAAACTTCCAGCCACATTCAGCCACCTTTTAAAAGATGAGATTTAAACCTTTTTGCATAGAACTCAACAATTTTATAATCAGAGTAACACCCATCAACAAACTGTGAGGTACAAACGTCCAAACTAGAATCCATGAAGATATTGTTAAGAAAAATATCATACTGCGTAGTTGTGCTCGGGTAAGTATTTCTTTCGTAGTTTTCCCAAAAAAAGAAGTCTTTTTTGGCAGTGGCACACACACTAAATGGAGGTCCTATGGCACTCGAGGACCGGTGTGTGCGCGAAAATCTTGATTAATAGGGTTCTTGAATAGTTATAAGTTGTAATTAGACGGACACAGATATCCTGGGAGTGAGTTCCACAGTGATGCAGTGCGTCAGGCAAAGGAGTCCTTGTAATGCGAAGTTCTAGATGTTTCTAGTTGTATGACGAATTGGTGCGTTCTTGCCATCTGTGGTGACTCTCTGACAGGTATTGCTGCGAGCGGGATGATGCGGGCCAAATTCTAGGAGCATCAGCAGTAAAATTATCTAAAAAACAGGGAGATCTCGGCCAGATAATGGCGGTGTTCCAGTGTTCCAGGGCTCCAGAGTAACCAGATCCCAGATCAACTCCGAGTCGCCGACGAGACACAGAACTCTCTTGTGAATCCAGTAGCCTTAGGGTGTGCTTAGATGCAACACCCCAGATGGCTGAGCAATATTCTAAGCACGGCCTTATTTTCGCTTTGTAGAGCAAGAGCAGCTGCTATGACGTATACAGCATTTTGTTACGAAATAGCATACCAAGCCTCTGCGAGGCTGATTTTGCGATGTTAGCAACGTGGTCATACCAGGACGTATTGCTGTTGACCGAGATACCCAGTAGTCCGATTGACGAGGATAAAGGAATGGTCAATCCTGCCATAATGATGTCAGCGCCCACCGTATTGTATTTCTTGCTAAACATGCATGTTTGTGTTTTGGCTGTATTGAACTGGATCAAATTCCTATCGCCTCAAGTTCGGACTTTTTTCAGATCTGGATTAATTGTTGTAAGCTGCTCCTATTTGCGGTGATAAGTATTAGTTGCTGATTAAGATTTTTCTGATCTAAATTAAGAGACAAGGGTACCGTCATCTGCAAAACTGTAAACGGTATTATTGGATTCGATCAGTAGGTCATTAATATAAACGACGAATAAGTTTGGTAGAGGTGTTGTGCGCTGAGGCACTCCCGCATTAATGGTGAATGTGTCTGAGATGTGCCATCAGCTGCAACGTGCAGAGATCGATTCTTAAGGAAACTGACAAGTCAGCTGCAGAGTAATGCTGGCAGTCCAAAGGACGGCAGTTCGCTGAACAATCCGTCATGCCATACTATGTCGAATTGCGATGAAATTATTTCGGCGAGCATGTTTGCTTAGCTGTAGTCGTCGTAATTCTGCGTTCATTTATCAAAGGAGGGCGACACGTTTTTGTAAGTTATAACTTACTGGCTTTGCTACCGACCAGAAATACCTGGAGCTACTGGGGCATTTTGCAACTTTATTCCTGGTTTCTTGATTCTGTTTGTTTTTAGTTTTTTCAATCACACGTTGGCATTCGTTTCTTGCTTTGGCAGTATTGCGACTGTCAGCGGTCTGATTTTGCTGCCAATACTTACAGGCTTTCTGTTTCCTACCTACGGCGCTTTCGCTTTTTCTGTCAAACCAATGCTTTCCTTTTAACGGTGACTTGATGGAATCTGGGATGCATGCTTCCATTCCTGAGAAGACATTTGCGTAGTCTCTTCGCAACAGACTAACGTCGATGGGGCCTCAGTGCCAAAGCAGACGCCCAGTCATGGAAAATCTAGGTACAACTCTTTTAGATCCAATTTGCGCAATTATAATATCAGATTTTACAAGGCCATGGAGGATCTCTCCGTAAGGGTGGCAGTTCACAAACCCTCGTAATAAGATCGTGGTCAAAAGTACCTAAAGGCAGACTAACTGTAATTGTGTACTAGCCAGGATTTGTGGTAAGAAAAAGATACACGAGGGCAGCAAATTCGCCTCTCTCGGAGATCCGAGTTGGTTCGTCTACAAGTTGAGTAAGCCCGCAGGTGATGGCAAATACTTCAGCTTCTCTACCTTCGGTGTCGGTCTTGTTGTGGTGTTTGGGCCAGTTAGAGTTATGGTCATTGAAATGTTCCAGAACGATTATTTCTGAATTAAGGTGGTTAACTTGTATGGAATCAAAAGTGATAGCTAATATTGTAAAAAGCATATGAACTTGGTTAATCCCTTGGCAGTGAACTTGAGACACTTGCTGTCAAGATTGTTTTGTTCGAGTGTTTCCTGGCCGTGAGACGAAAGGTCGCATCGGATAAAAAGGCATATTAAGAACTTATGTCTAAATCAAGAGTGCAGGTCGTAACCAGGGTAGTTTACTTTTGTTGTTGTAGAACATACTTGTGCTTCTACAAGGGCTATTATGTGGGGTCTATTTGTTTGCAAATATTGGGGTACCAAATTATTGTTTGTATTTAGGCCTTTTATTTAGCAGAAATCTGTTCTAAATTGGTTCGGTATCTTTGCTGCCTTGAAACATTGAACGCAGGACCACCCGGCGCCCGGCGCCCGGAGACCCGAATGGCCTGGGAATTTACCTCCGGAATGTTTTAATCTGGGTAGCGCAATCAGGTACTATTCATATTTCGTAGACATTAAGTTTAGGTTTGCCTACGAAAAGTTACACAAATCGGCAGTATAAGCACATAACCATAGTGATTCCGAATTAATCTCGATGTCTAGATCGTGATTTTTGTGTCAAATGCCCACAAGTTCTGGATTGGTATACATTACTCAATTGGCGTTCTGTTGGGCACATACTAAAATACCTCAAGACCTAAACCCAAATGGAAACGGAAATTGATTCATTATTTGTAGCGGAAGCTCTGTAAGGTAAAATCAAATCTTCGGAATGCCTTAATTAGTTATTTTATTAATAATAAACCAAATCAGTAAATAGTAATAAACTAAGGAATATGCGAAAAAGTAGAGCCGATATAAATGTTTTGTTTCAAAAATGCCGATTTTCTTAAACAAATTTAAACATTCACCGTACAAAAATTTAAAGTAGGCTTGAATGTTTTAAAAATAGAATATTTTGGATACGTTTAATTTTATTAGCACTGACATGCCGCAGCTATAATTTAGAATGACAAAACTCCACTCACCACGTCGTCATAGATATTCAAATAAACAAATACTTACGAAAGCAAGCCAAACTTCTATACTTCATTAATCAATGCAGAATTTATGTTCTTAATATAAACAACTCATTAAATATTCGTAATCGCTGGAACCATAAATATTTCAGCAGAACGAAATCGGAAACTGCATAATTTATACGGCGAATGGCTAAATAGAATGAGTTAATCTTAAAAAGCCTAATCCTTCGGAAAGAGTAGCAAAGTATATTACAGAGCAATTGCATGAGGGAATAGTAAAACAACATCTATATTTAATTTTAAAAGCAGCTTGGCAAGGCCGCCGGAATTTTATTCTAGTTTCCACAATAGTAGACTTCTTTTAAATATAATCTAATATTTTAATTTGGGAACTTTATGATTTTCTAAGGGTTTATACGTAATTGAGTTTAGTCCTTTAATTAATAAGGGTATTCTATAATTGTACAAACGCCTGGATGGAGATGCTTGAAAGAGCTGTACACTATTTGCTAAATTCTTACCCGAACGAAATGTTTCATGGACATAGATGATCTAGGGTAAGCTACCAATCGTTAGCCCTCAGCTAATTATTCATCCATTTCCAAGATTTCATTAATTAAAAAATCTTACTGAAATAAACGCAAAAAAGCCCATAGTCTGGCAACCATTACACAGTTGTGCCACTCGGCGCAAGTGCATGCCAGTGGGATGCCCAATATAGAGTATGTAAATTGCTTGGTTTCTAATTGTTGGCACCCAATATCATTTAATGATTTACGTAGATACTCAGGTAGGTAGGTTTACCTGTATATTATTTTATCTACTTTTTCTTCAAAAGTGTGGCTTGTCAGTTGCGAGTTTATCCATTGGAGCGGAGCAACGTCTAAGGAAGACCATCGTAATCGCTAATGGTGATTGGATAAATAATAAAAATATACGACGTACACTGTGACCGAAAAGTAGGTATGCAACATAATGAGAACCTTTTTTATTAATGATTTCTAACAACATTTTATTTTTGGCTAAACTTAGTGCAGAAAGGAAAAAAGTGGAATACTTAAACAAGAATAAATTTTCTTAAGTAAGTGAAATAAAGATGGAGCCCCAGGAAAATCAATAGCTAAGAAATCTCAGATACCTCGAATTTCTCTACAATTTCGATTGGGAATAAAATTTTCATAAATTAGATCTGGACCGAATAATAACTTAAATGAGAGCAAGGAATATTTTCTCGTAAAATAGATATCAGAAAACCAACAAATATAGGTCCCAAAACACAACAGTCTCTACCAAGAATAGTCCCATTAGCGTTTTAAGATCCTTTACACAAATAGAGCACTATGTAAAATGCGACGTCTCCTATTGGTCGATCCGCATGGCCCTCCGCTCGCTTCGCTCGCTACTGGAGCTCAAGGTAAGAAAACTAGCCAGGTGCTAACCCAAACTAACCCAAGATATATCCAAAATCAAGAAAAAAAACTGTTTAGAACCATAGTCTTAAAAATATAATAAAAAAAGCAACGGGGTTTGAACCCGGACCGTCCAGGTGAGACCCAGCCATCTAAACCACTCAACCACGAGAGCTCTTGCCACAAAGTGATTGCATCACCAAGACATATTGTAATACGAGATGGATTGACCAATAGGAGAGGTAAATTTTTACATAGTTCTCTGTTTGTGTAAAGGATCTTAAAAAGCGTCCCATTAATCGAGCTTGCTCCTATGGAAGCCTCAGACCGAGTAGAGGCATTGCACCACCACAAGGTGGAAGCTGCATTAGAGCGACTTTCGAGTGGTCAGATGGGAGCTCGAACGTAACAAGACTACTACTACTACCTTGGGGTCCAACGTTATCAGGGAGAGCTCATGTATGAACTACTAAAAACAATTAAACTACTAATTAGTTATCACCCTGTCCTAAGTTGGGACTTGAACTTGGAAAATACTATATAAACATTCAGGTTAAACTATAAATAACGCGAGCGAACAGCAGCGCAGGCAATTATGAACCTTAAAGTTACAATGGTCAGCAGATTTTATGATATAAATAGCCAAGCGAACCATCAGACCGATAGGTTTTTGTCTCTCACCTATTCCGCTCTAACTTACTGCAGTCCACAGAGACGTGGCAGGGGTTCCAAGTCTTCAGACCCAACTCGGGAAGTGCAGTTCACAGGAACGTACTAAAAAGTACTAAAGTCGAATCTACGATAGATCTGTCAAAATTCTAAGTCAAGTGATTTTTAAAGTTAAATAGTTATATTGCCTTAAAGTGCTGAGTGAAATTAAGATAAACTAAGAACCTAAAATAATTTTCTCATGAAATAACCAAACCTAACAATAAATTAAAACACAACACCGTTCATAAAGAACTTTATTATAATACAGGCACGAAGACATATAAACAATTCAAATCATACCTCAACCATCACATTACAAAAGCCGGTGAAAGACATTGTATCTAAACAAAAATGTATATTGGGTTCATTACTTTAGTAAAACACCCATAATAGTTGTCTTTGTTGCATCCGATTATAAAAAAGCTCTTCAGAAAAAAGAAGAATCAAAATTGAAAATAAGCTTTTTCCTCTTATCCGAATCCGAGAAAGCGTATGTAGGCACATAATATAGAATTCATACATGTTAATCCCTTAAGAAAGCATATCCGTCTGCTCCCTCCTTTGTTATATTATATTATAAGGCTACACATTCTGATAAGGAGCTCAAACACTACTAATTTACGAGAGCGAGGAAGAGCTATAATTTCTCAGCAGCATACCTTCCTCGACGATATAGATATTATTAGATAGCTCAAGCATGTGTTTGACTAGATTAATACGTCAACAATCCTACACAGCTTGTCATGTGTATGTTAACAATACCGCAGTGTGATATCTGCAGTCGAATAATTGTTTTAAATCAAAGATATTATGGAATTATTTCAAGGAAGGTCAATAAATTTATTATTATCATCCCAAAAACATATGAATATGTTTGTTGTTAAATAACAGGAATATTTAACACGGTAACAGACCTAATAGACTCCAAAATGATTTGACATGATACACGTCTGCCGCTGGTTAGACATAATTGTCTCTCCGTCACGGAGCCACGACATGCTATTTGTGTTGTATAGCGTATTTTAGTAAATTATGGTTCTGTGCTAATGTATATTCCTATATAATATATATTTCCTCTTTGTTCTCGAGGATAATAAAACAGCTACGTATACATAGTAACTTCAAATTAAGGTGAAACAGAACATACGAGGGGCTTGTTTAACAATTATTGATATAGTATAAATGTAAAAAAAAATCGTAAAATGCGCAAACTGAAGGTATTTTTACGTAAAATGTTGATATCAGTACATATGGTAACCTGCAAAAAAATGTGCGGAGTTTTTAAAATTGCAAAATACTGTGCTTTTTCTTGTGCATTTGCCAGGCTCTTTCTTGTCTCCGAATTTTAGTTAGGAGAAACTGAGAGTGAGTTAAATTAAAATTTTAAAATTGAAATTATGAAAATTTGGAAGTACCGATACGTAGACCAGAACGAGTTGTCGTCGAAGCACGCAAATAAGGCCCTAGCTCAAATATCGGAGAGAAGTGAGGCTTATTTATTTAAGGTGCCATCAACTTGTAGACAACACAAGTCGGAAAATATGTACTCACTACTTACTTCTCTTTCGGAAAACTTATACCAAAAGCTAATTAAATGAAACACGTAGAATAGAAAATGGGTTTACTAAAAAAAATATAGGTTGTTGGATATAAACTTTTGACTTAAGTCGATTAAAATAAATACAAAAGGTTATGGCACTATCAGTACCCTATATTGCCAATGCTTGACAATAATGACTATATAGACCGAGGGAAGTAATTAGCCTTACTTGGTTATTTTACAATGAAACCGAAGGATTTGCCTAAGCAAATACTCAAAATGATTTACTTTACTGAAAGTTTAAACGAATGCGCCAGTCTGTTTCTGACATATCAAAAATCTTATTATCAAAAATAACGTTATAAAAAGGTATATAACCTGCGCCACTACCAAATAATTTCCTGTTGCAACCAAAATTTAATAACGCGAGTAAATAAGCAGTGAGTAGCTAAAAGCCAAAATCATGATTTGTTTATACAGGGTGTCCGGAAATAACATGGCCAAATTACAGATGGTGATTGTACATAAGAAATCATGAACATTTTTTCATATGAACATGGGTCCGAAAATGCATAGTTTCCAAGATACAGGGTGTCAAACTTTTTGCAAAAAATCAGTTTTTTGTTAATATCTTAAATATGATTTTACTGATTTTGTTGAAATTTGGCAGGATTATCTGTAGTAATAAGGGGCTCATTTAGCCTTAATTAGATTAAAAATATAAAGTCCAGTGGCGTCCCGGAGGGCATCATACCGAATATTATTGACAAAAAAAGTGTGCGCCGCTGACTTTTTCAAACATTTTATATTTTTTTCGTATTAAGCAACTAAAAATACAATATTTTTGATTCTTGAGTTGTTTTTGTATCTTGCGTTGTTTTCAATAAAAAAAAGTAAAAACCAGTTATTACATTTCCAAACTTTCTTGATAAAATCGATATTTTTATTTATATCTTAAATATGCTTTTACCGATTTTGTTGAAATTTAATAGGGTTATCTGCAGTAATAGGCGGCTCATTTAGCCTTTATTAAAATAAAAATAAAATGTCCAGTGGCGTCCCGGGGGGCATCATACCGAATA
>MU182905.1:215474-255360 GCA_016904865.1 Pissodes strobi | reverse complement strand
AAAAAATATAAAATGTTTAAAAGAGTCAGTGGCGCACATTTCTTTGTCAATAATATCCGGTATGATACCCCCGGGACGCCACTGGACATTCTATTTTTAATCTAATAAAGGCTAAATGAGCCGCCTATTACTACAGATAACCCTATTAAATTTCAACAAAATCGGTAAATGCATATTTAAGATACAAATAAAAATATCGTTTTTATCAAAAAAGTTTGGAAATGTAATAAACCGGTTTTTACTTTTTTTATCGAAAACAACGCAAGATACGAAAACAACTCGAGAATCAAAAATATTGTATTTTTAGTTGCTTAATACGAAAAAAATATAAAATGTTAGAAAACGTCAGGGGCGCGCACTTTTTTTGTCAATAATATTCGGTATGATGCGCCCCGGGACGCCACTGGACTTTATATTTTTAATCTAATTAAGGGTAAATGAGCCCCTTAGTACTACAGATAACCCTGCCAAATTTCAACAAAATCAGTAAAAATCATATTTAAGATATTAACAAAAAACTGATTTTTTATAAAAGTTTGACACCCTGTATCTTGGAAACTATGCATTTTCGGACCCATGTTTATATGAAAAAATGTTCATGATTTCTTATGTAGAATCACCATCTGTAATTTGGCGATGTTATTTCCGGACACCCTGTATAAGGGTCGCACTACTAACTATCTAAATATAGATATTAGTTACAATACGTTGGTAATGGCCGCGAAATAAAGATAACTAGTATGACTAAGCGTTATTGGAACAATCAATCAATTATAGAACTTTAAAAAAAATTGTTATAAATGAAACGTAAATACTCCAGATTTAGGGTACCAGTAAACAAAGCCATCGATAAAGTAAAAACATGGTTTGTTCGGGAAATTATGACGGCGTTTGTTTGCAAAAGTTAGTGAAAGGGAAAAAAATAACCAATAACGTAAAGTCCATAGGCCATAATCTCAAGAGTAACACTATAGTTACAGGTGTCTAAAATAAATAACCTTGGAAAATTGAAAGAAGGAAAATAGTACAATAAAATTTATAACATTATTGAATTAGTCAATTGAAAGTTCAATCCAAAATCAGACTTGCTCAAGTTAACCTGATTTTAAGATTTAATCCAAAACAAGACTGATTAGACATAGTTTAGGTTAAACAAAATTGCCCAGATGTTACGATTCAATCTCAATCTCTTGTTCTAGGTTAAACGAAATAAACCAGATTTTAAATTCAATCTAAAATAAGGCCTATTTTAGGCTAAACAAAATTGATCAGATTTTTAGGATTCAACCAAAAAGAAATAGAAAACAAGGCAAATAGACGGTTTGGCATCCTCAGAGAGATTTACCTGACTTCGATGAGAGAGAAAAAATAAATTTATTTGTTAAAGAGAGAAAAAAAAATAAGGGTTCGAAGGCCAACTAAGCAGGTATCCGCTAACCAGCAATTAACGTAACTATATTTAAAAAAAAAAAAACAGATCTTTCGTGTTCATGTCTCTTAGAACACGAGGAACTGCAAGGATCCAGGTACTTTCTCGATAGAAGGTAGACGGGTAGCCGGATTTAGCCCAGTCAAAAGACCAGCAGAAAAACTTGACTCCTCGTTAAGCGCAGCTAAGAAAAGGGAAATTCATTGGTAAGACCTTGTGAAATATCACTATATTCAAGGTTCCGCACATAAGTCACAACGAAAGAACAATTTCGATCAGAGCCATTAGCATAATATACCAAGGGAAAAAATCAGGGAACAATAGATATTTATTATACAAGGGAAAAAAGTATTAGATTTTAGCTCGAGGTTGTGTTGCCTCCCGACGCGAAGCGGAGGGAAACAAAAAACCGAGAGCTAAAATCTAATATTTTTTTCCGTGTATAATACACAATTTTTTTCTGTGACGGGAAAAACGACGATTTAATATTGAAAAAACATATTACTACAATATATTAAAGTCAGAAAATTATCGATGTGAAATTTGAATTTTTAAACTGGTAGGCTGTTGTACTTATAGTGACAATAGACCTGCGTTGCTAAGGAAACCTTTAAAGTAATCAAATATCTGTCAATTTAATTCTGTGATTTGATTTATATGTATATAATATATGTAGGCATATCCGAGAAAAAAGTAGTCACTTTTTTCCCGGGGAAAAGAGTAATTTCATAAAAAGGGATATTTTGTTACCTGGCAACAGAGATAAAATGTCAAACGTTTTTTCCGTCACAGAAAAAAAAACTAAATCAATCTTTTACCTGGAAAGGACCTGTTACCTGCATAACGCTGAAATCGCTGTCATAAAAGGTGGACGAGAAAAGCCCTGTAAGGAAAATTAAAAGGTAATTAGGGATCATACACGACACGTGGCTCTCTCTCTCTCAAAATAGACGACAATAAAAAAAACAATGTCAACTCACCTAACCAAAGCAGTACTAAAATCCATTAAGGAGTGCGTTCCAGGAACTAATAAACAACTAACCAACGATAAGGCGAAGGTAAGGCCTGAAAATCCAAAAATAGATTGGTTAATCCCTCAAAAGGTAAAACCAATTAATCCGTTTTGCGTCGTTTGTCTTCTGTTAAAATCTGCGAAAATCAATCACTTTGCGCACTTGTTGGAAAAATAATTATTGATATACTATGTTGAGAAGTAACTTTTCCACATAGTATGTTAAAAAGTACTGCTTTCATAACCAAAAATCTTAGGAAAATTTGACCAAATACAGTGTAACGATGTACCGTTACATAGAGTCAATATCACGTAGATCGTAAGTCTCGTAAGGTCAACATCCCGGCGCACAGTGGATCGACACCGTGTTAAGATTGGGACATTGGGCATTTTCTTAAAATGCAAATTTGGATTTTATTGTAACATATTTTTTTTAGAAACATATTGGCGTTATAGAAAAGCAACAGAGGAAGGCGTTCGTAGTACACTCTTGTAAGGGAGACTTGATGATTTTGGTACAACTTTTGTATAGCAAAAATTAATGAAAAAACGGGTTCAACTGAAATTTCAAAATTTAAACCTACTTGTATTTTATTAACTTTCGTGTACAGTATGTCGCAGTAGAAATCATTACAGAAGAAATTCACATTAACAGTATATTTGAAATATATATCTTAACTGTAGGGTAGCATACAAAATCTTGCCCTTAAAAATCCAGTAAAAAGTAAATATTTTTTGAGTTTTAAAAAAATGGCCAAAGGTATCCAAGCAACTTTTACTTCTAAGACATAGACCATTTCTTGCTGTAAATAAACCTATCAGGATTGGCTGCCGAAATCTGCAATTTTAAGACTTATTCGGCTTTTATCTTGTCTCCAATAAATTGAGGTTGTCATCGCAAAAGCTACTAACCCACATCCACATTATCAAAATTGAAGTTTATGTCGGCATTAAATTATAAACAAAACGTCACACTTTCATGGCCTCATTTTGATGATCTTATTTAAGCTGGCTCAGTAATCGCGGTAGGCTTACGGAGATCAGCTACCTCTCAGAAGAAGCTGCAGAGGCACGAAATAAACATCTCCGTAATTATAGAGAAACAAAATCCAAAAAAAGTAGCTAGTTGTGCACAAACCAGGATATTCTATAGAAGCTTCTTCGAACCTCTGGTCCATATATATCCAATCTGAGAATATCTGCAAATTTTAACACAAGGAAGGCTAATTCTGAGTTCACCGAAAAAGAAAATATCATTGTTGTTGTAGATACATTATAGTTATTCGCCTTTGTCGAATTTTATGTGTTCTGAATAAGCATACGTTTATAGGTATTGGTAAACAAGTATTTTATTATCCTTTCTTGAATTGATACAGCAAATATTATTCCCTTTTAAATTAGTATTACCATTTCAATTCTTTCAAGTAACCACATTCATGAGCCACATGAAAGCCAATCTATTTTATAAAAATTTTCCGTCAACTCAGGATAGCCACAATTTCATCAATATTTAACTCTTTTCGCATCAAATAAAAATATATTATACTTATGAAGCTTTTTTCTGAGCATTTGTAAAATATTTATAAGTATGTAATTAAAATAGGTATACATGAAATCAACTTATGATGTCCGCCATCTTGAATATTCGAAGAATCTCAAATTTAATGACTACCTTTAAAAAGATAACGCCTCAGCTTTCCAGAAAGTCTAAAATCATCAGAGTCGTCCGAATAGTCAAAAATTTATGACCAATGTCCCGATTTTCCCTATACTTCGATCCACTGTGCGGCGCGTCGTGTTGATTGACCCAACAGCACAAGACTCTAAAATAGATGCGTGCGCAAATATTGATAGCAATCAGATCAGTATTTTTATTGGACTTATTTAATTAATTAATTAAGCACTACTTCTTAATAGTAAGGTTTTTTTCTGATAAAGTAGGGTGCGCTTGCTTTGAGTTAACCTTAATCTTAGGTTCTAAATCATTAATACGAGTTCCTATTTTAGAAATATTTCCACCTAAAATCTAAATTTTTGAATAGCTGAATGCAGTTAATCACAGAACATCTTAAACAAAGATTACTCTGCTAAATAAAAAAAGCTATTATAAATTAATCCCATGACAGCGAAAATATCAGTGAACAAATAGACAGTTAAAAAAAATTAAATCAAGTAACTTAACCTGTGAAGAGAAAATCTGAACAATGAAGACCTACAGGGGAAGTCAAAATGAGCTCAATTCGGCAACGTGCATATGGACGAAAACCTAAAGTGGTAGTTAAGTAAGACGATCTACTGCAATATGACTTATAGCAAATTACAATACGTCTGTAGCATTAATCTGTGAATACGTAATACAATCATTTAACGGGAAGTTCGATAAGAATAAGATAAGTATTTATATAATCTACAGTAAGGATGTAGCATTTAGATAAATGTACATATTATATAAAAAGTAAATTAGATAATCAGCGACATTTGCTAATCAACATAATATAGTATACGGTAGTGAATATAGCCGCTATTAGTTAATCAGATAACGATAAAAAACGGTATTAGATGCGATAAAAGATTGTATATGATTAAAAATCATTTAACAGTAGCTTTGCAAAAGATCAGTAAAGTTTTATGGGTAAAATAAGCAATTATAGGGCCTACTTGTATGTCATTCTTATATGGTCACACGGAAGTGGAATCCACTTGTAGTGGTTGGTGGTTATTCAACAACAAGAACGTTAATTCCAATAAATATCTTCAACATCCATCAAGAGAACGTTCAAAAATGAGGTACGGCAACGAACATTCCGGAACTGAATTCGTCGATACCGGTTGGGTGTGTTCCAATATTCCAAAGTATTAAATAGTGAATGTTTTAAAGTTTAAGATATAAATTCTAAGTTTAGTATCATTAGGAGATGATTAAAACTCTCATCTCCTGATGATGCCAACATGGTTAGCGAAACGCGCGTCGGGTGCAATAATTCTGTTTCGGTATTGTGGATAAAACTCCATTTTAGTTTAATAATTTGAATTGGGCTGAACCTATTTTTTACTATGTATGTGTATCTAAGCTCATTATCTGAACATAGTATAAACCTGGACCGATCAGACCTACCTCAAACCACTGCCATTACATAGGGCGTAGATGCTAGCAGCCCAGTCAACGGCAAAAAGTACATTTTAAGTAGGTAATCTATCATAAGCCGTAGGGCAAGGTTTCTTCACCGTACGGGGTTTTGGTGGGACCGTAACAATTTTTTTCATCCTATAATAAATTCGAGACTACCTAATTTGAAATCTGTAATCTCTGACTTAAGTATCAGTTTACCTTAAGTAAGTTCTACCACGGTAATTATTTAGTGCAGATTTACTAAATTTAATCGTACTATTAATTTGACCAATTAGTAAATATCCTGTTTGTTTTATTACATTCAATATTTAAAATTTTGTGAATATACTGTATATAATATATTCTTATTATCTTTTAAGGCGCGTTTTCACGGGTCGATCTGAGTTGAACGATTTGGGTCGTTCGACCATAGTTCGACCTGTGTTGAAAGCAAAAAGGTTTACACGGTAGGCGATGCGTGTTGAATAATTGTAGTAGAAAATGGCGTTAGGTGAACCGTGAACTTATTGATGTAGGTGTGCCAGTAATTTGTTGTTCAATTCGGGATGAAATAATAACTAAATTCAAAAAGAAGAGAGAGAAAATACACATGTGCACTATGTGCGCATATTTGAAGTGAAACTTCTTAAGCGTAAACGCCCTTGCCTAATACATATCGTAAGGAATTTGGTTAAAAAGTATTTTTTTTTTTAAATATATCACTCAATTAACAAAAAGGGAAGGCCTAAATGAAAAACAAATAATCTTCATAAAAGTTTCGCTTATGTCTTGACAAGGTAATAGAGAAAATCCCATATTTTTTGCTTGTAAACTAACAAAGATATCACAATAAAATATCGTAACGGACTTCCGTTCCGCTGCCAGCACGGCCTCTCGTCGTGTGTTGCGACCTTCAAATTTTACTCCCAGCGCGCGTCAAGAAGTTTCACTTCAACAAAGGTGTTGGACCAGACCAAGGATTTTAAGATGAAATACCCATGGCGCATCACAAAGTCTGCTTCAAGAATTGATTGTAGAAGACCCAGAGGCTTATAGGAATCATCTAAGAATGGATAATGCACATTTTGAAAAACTTTTAGAAAAAAACCATTGGAATAATTCGAAGAAATGATAGAAATCTGTACGACGAGAAGTTTACAGATTCCATTCCAGTCGGTCGACATGGATTCGGCGGCAATCGCCCACCAGAAGTAGACAGGCTTTCTACTTCCGTCGAATCGACTCACTCCGCCGAGCGGCCAAGCCGAAAGGTGGTTTACATATTCAATTTACTTTCGATTCAATAATCGACTCAAATCGTTCAACTCCGATGGACCCGTGAAAACGTGCCTTTATTCTGACATCATTCTATGATTCCAGTGGTGAAAGCTTTCCGCAAAGCATATCTGGGGTTCAGAAAATTATTTCGGTTTTCTCATAAATTGCTGCGGATGTCACTTAACTCTCCTTCATTGTTTGAAAGAACTTTTATTTTGTATTTGAAAACTGCTGCTGCTAAAACTATACAGTAGTTTTAGCGTCAGGTCGTTATGACAAAACTTAATATCCGCCATTATTTCGTCCGCTTTGTTATATTTCACTTAGGCTTCACAGTCTCATAAGAGGTTCAACCACTACTAATTTAAGATACCGACAAACAGCTAAAATTTCTACAGCTAGTTATGTGGTAATAAAACCCCAGTGTAATATCGGCAGACGAATAATTCTTTTCATTGGGGGATATTAAGTTTGTAATTATGTCAAGTCAGGGCAATGAATCTATTAATACCATCCCTAAAACACATGAATGTGTTTGTTGGTAAATAATAGGAATAATTAACACCGGTAACAGTACAACTACACTCCGACATGATTTATGATATGATACACGTCTGCCGCTTGGACATGCAAAAACGGTTAATTGTTCCTCGGTCTCGGAGCCAGATGCTATTTGGGTTGTATCTCGTATTTTAGTAAATTATGAACCAATGCTGATATTACCTTTGTATTTCCGAGGATAACAACGCAAACACGTTTACATTGGCAAATTAAAAAGAAACAAAATATGTGCGAAACAGTAGATATTTTTAAAAATATGTCATTCATTTTTCAAATATAAAAAGGGGTTACAATTTTGTTTCTAGAAAAGTAGTTTGATGACTTCAGAATATATGTAACTGAAGGTGTGAAGTAATGCGAACGTACAAGAATTATCGCCGTTTTGAATATTAATTGACTCTGGAAGTAAAACAAAATGTATTAGATATTAGATCACACATTAAATTATTGATCAATAATAATCAGATTTAAATCAATTTAGCTAATTATTGTGATAAGCTTGAGTTTAAAAATTTCTTTAAAGATACTGAAATAAAGTATGTAGAAGAAGAATTTTAAAACCTTATGCAGATACTAGACGTTGCTTGTGTGGAGAAATAAATGTCTTGATAGTAAATGCATCGGATTTTAATTGTTTTGTTAAATTTCTCCTCGTTTTATGAATTAAACTTTACAATTGTGTAAGTTATTAAATAGAAATTTTACAATTCTACCTACTAACCGATAAGTAATTAGATTATCTACTTT
Organism: Pissodes strobi; assembly: GCA_016904865.1. Taxonomy (NCBI): domain Eukaryota; kingdom Metazoa; phylum Arthropoda; class Insecta; order Coleoptera; family Curculionidae; genus Pissodes; species Pissodes strobi. The sequence continues at coordinate 247,224 of MU182905.1, read as the reverse complement.
TTCATTCGTGTAATTATCAGTCACCGTGTCGTGCCGTTGGTCTTCGGTCGGGTCAATGGGAGAATAGAATGGCTCCCAGATATAAGTTGTATCCATATATTCAAGGCACAGCAAAACTAACACTGCAGTATTAATCTTCAGAGAAGCGATTGAAACAGCGTTTATTTTCGAGGTCAGGGACGACTGGCATTGATATTTTCCAATATCCTTCGAGCCTACATGGAAGATTATGGCTCTTAATCTCAAATTGCCAATTTGAAAATGTACAGGACTGTACCAGAACACCGCAGTCTTCTGTGTAACCTTTTGAATATAAATCAATGTCAACTTAAGATCAAAAATTATTCCTAATTATATCACCTTCATGGAAAAGGGAATTTGTTGTTTCAGCTCTCAGGACTTTTTTTCGTATAAAGGGAACCACTACTGATTTCTGTGGATTAACTGAGAGCTGTTCACGGTTACGTCACTCATCCACGATACTAAGATTGATTTGAACTCTCTTCAATAACATGACGGTAAACGCTAAACGGATACAACGCAATACAGCGGATTTGTATAGGATAGACTAACGGAAGTCATGGAACAGGAAGAAGGAGAAACTAGTCAATCTATAGAAAATTAAACTAAATATGGAAGAACTGCACTAGTACAGAAATGCAAGCGAAACCAAGAGAAAATGAAAAACTAGGGAAAATGGTGTGAGATGAAGTCTGAAACGTATATAGTTGTATTATAAGACCCCAGCGCAAATAGAAAATTTAATAAACTAATCACTTGTATATATTGAAATAGAAAATATATCCAGAAAAGGCAGGTTAACGTAAAAGTATAATATAAAACACCCGAGTGTTACAAGACAAGTATATATGCAAAAAACACTGAGGTGGTTATGGAAATTGGTAAGCTGTATATAGAAAAATACACAATAAGGACATAAAAGAAGGATTAGTCGAAGCGAATTAATGTAAGTGAGTGTAATATACAACCCAAATATAATAAGAATTTTATATATACATTCAGAAGGCTAAATAGTAGTAAGGAAACTAATAAGCTGTGAACAAGAAAAATATATAGAGTCGACAGGAATGATGTATGAAGATAAATAGTTGAAGCAGCAAAGAGGTAAATGGATCAGTCGCATCATTATTATCATAATCGAGAAAAACAAAAAACTCAGGTGCTATTGAAACTGTGTATCAAGAGTATACAAAGGAAAGAATAAGTGGGTATGCAAAAATAAACAGTTTATACATGAAAGAATGTAAAAGCTCAAAACTGGTCGCTGAACATCGCTCATTTCAACCTAATTCCAAGAAACATAGCAAATTATTGCCCAGCAAATCAAACAATTACAACAAACACCCCGTACATAATTATTGACAAATAGAAAGTCATAGTATGCTCACATGGAATATAATTTAATCAGTAATACTGGCCTACGTCTTATTCCCAGGTCAATTGGTAATTCTTCAGACAGACGCACAGGACGCCATCATGACCACTACCAAACTCAAATAGAGAAGGGACATATTGATGCACAACAAAGCTACATACTGTACATACTACTACATACTGTACATTCATAATAAAACTGAAGATGGGTTCTTCCAGGGAACGCCATCTACCCACCATGCAGCAACAAACACAGAGGACAAAAACTAAAAAAATTAAGTAAGGTATAAATACAACTTCCTAAAAGAAAAATATTATACGTACAGTTACGGCGAAAAATTTACAGCAAGTACAGCGATTAGATTGTAGTCAAGATAATAAGTATAACGCCAAAATTAAGTACAAAATCTTTTTTGAATAATATTAATTAAATAAATATGAACTAAATAATGTCTAGACTAAATGACCAAAAACGCAGCCATATAAGGTACGTCTGGCGTCAGGATCAGGACATACTCAAAGTTGAGGCCCCATAAATAAGAAAAAAAAATGCATCATATCATATACCAATCTTAAGAAGTAAAATGAATACATCTTTTACCCGGAGGAGGTCCGGAAATGTCTGTAAAAGAAAAGACGCGTGCGTCGCCTATTTGCTTGGTCTAATACAGAAAGACAGACAAAATAAATAAAACGAAAAATAAGTACTACGTTGGGGTTAGTTTGGGTTTGGCTTCGGCAACATGCACTAAAAACAGAGTTTCATCCACAATACCGAAACAGAATTTTTGCACTCGACGCGCGTTTCGCTAACCATGTTAGCGTCATCAGGAGATGATTAAAACTTAATAAGTTTTAATCATCCCCTGATGATGCTAACATGGTTAGCGAAACGTGCATCGAGTGCAAAAATTCTGTTTCGGTATTGTAGATGAAACTCTGTTTTAGTAGAAAAATAAATAAATAATAATAACTAAATATTGGGAATGAGTTAGTTTGGGTTAAAAACTCATGAATTATACAAGGCTTGTTCATTTGAATTGATGGCTCTGTCTGAAACTTGGCTTGATCCTAGTATATACAGTATCGAAATTTTTAGTTGTGAATATAATATTTTTAGATCTGATCGTAATTTTGCATTGACTAATACTACTAGAGGTGGTGGAGTACTGTTGGCATTAAATAAAGCTTATAGTGCTGTCCCTATTGATTTTTCTTCTTCGGATCCAAGAGTGGATGTGGTGGGCATTAGATTATCTATAGCAAACGGCACGATGCGCTATAAATTATAGCGCACCGTGCAGTTTGTATTATCCTTATGTATATTCCTCCCAGTCTGGTTCCTCAAGTCTACGATAGGCTTGGTGAAGAAATCCTAAATTCGAATTATTTCACTAATAATGATAAGTTAATCATTTTAGGAGCATTTAATCTCTCCACATACGTAAATTTTGTACATGGTAAGTCTTATCGTGATAATTACATTGATGTTTTATTAAACTTTTGTGAATTCATGTGTTATTTGGAACAGTATAATTTTGTTCGTAACGAACATGACCGTTTATTTGATTTGGTGTTTACTAGTGGTTTAATATGTGCCAATAGAGCGAAAAATGCGTTGATTTATCCTGCTTTAGACATATCACTTTCAATTAATCGTCAGAATGACAAGTTTCAGGTTAATAATGTGCCAAAATTTAATTTTAGAAGGGCGAATTTTCCATCTTTATATAATGATATGCTGAAAGCTGATTTCTCTTCTGTGCGTACTTCAAGCTCTGTTGATGATGCTTGCGATAGGTTTTGTTCAGTTTTAAACACTATTATTGCAAATAATGTACCTGTTACACGACCAAAAAATAATAAGTGTCCTCAGTGGTAAAACGCTTCAATAATTCGTAATATTAAGAAAGAAAATAAGTTTTGGAATAAGTATAGATGATTCAGTAATCTAAATGATTTTATCGAGTTTAAAAATTTGCGCAAGAAAATTGATATCGACGTGGCTTATAAAAAATATGTAAAGGAAGCAGAACGCGATTTTTCTCACGATCTTAATAAATTTTGTTTTTTTTTACATTCTAAAAAGAATTCTACCAGTATTCCAAATAATATGAATTTTAATAATGTAATTCTAAATAGCCCAAAAGATGTCATTAACGCGTTTGCAGAGTTCCTTCGTTCGGCTTATACGGACTCCTCGACATTTCGGATAAGTGATCATAATGGTTTAAGTAATTCGCCTACACTAGTTATTTCGGAAGTGGGGGAGGAAGATGTGACGCGGGCACTCAAAAAGTTGAAACCAAAGTCTACGGCGAGTTCTGCTTTCTTCATTAGGGACTGTGCGGCGATTTTTGCGAAGCCATTTACTGATCTTTTTTATTTGTCTATAAAGTCTTTATCCTTTCAAAAAGCTTGAAAAAATCCAGAATATGTCCCGTATTTAAGGAGGGTGATAAATATATGGTTGAAAATTACAGACCTGTAGTAATATTAAACAATTTTTCGAAAGTTTTTGAGACTGTATTGCTTATCTTTCATCATGTCAAATTAAAAATTATTCCTGAACAACATGGTTTTTTTCCAGGACGCTCTGCTATTACGAATTAGACCACGTTAACATATGTTTGAGTTTGTCTCGGAGAGTCTGGATAGCGGGAGTCAAGTTGGCGTTATTTACACTGATTTTTTTAAAGCATTTGATTGGTTCAACTATGGTATTCTGCTCAGAAAGTTGTGTGATTGTGGGCTAAGTAATAATTTTATAATTTTTTTAAATTCATATCTAATTGACATGCAATTGTCGGTAAAGTATCGTGGTTTCGAGTGTGTCTTTATTAATGTCACCTCTGGGGTACCACCGGGTTCAGTCCTTGGTTCCTTGTTTTTTAGGATTTTTATAAATGACATCATAGATAATATTAAATCACATTCACTTCTTTATGCTGATGACTTACAAATATTTCGTAAAGTTGATTCGCTAAGTGATTGCCTTTACCTTGAAGAGGATATTGTCTAATTGGGTCGATGGTGTGATTCAAACAATTTACTACACCTTAATATAAACAAATGCTTTGCCTTATCATTTACTTGTAGAACTACCCCAATTTATTTTGCATACAGTATAAACCGGATTGTTTTGTTGAAGTGTTCTCAATTTAAAGATCTAGGTATTAATTTTGATGCAAAGTTATCTTTTGTCAATCACATCAATGAGCTAATTTGAAGCTCTTACAGAAATTTGGGCTTTATCTTGCGACACTCTAAAGATTTTGTTTACATGAATACTCTGATTGTATTGTTAATGCATTCGTGCGATGTAAGCTGGAATATGGATCACTTATTTGGTACCCTGCTTATGAAGTTCATTTTAACGCGATTGAAAGAATCCAGAGACGATTTGTTAAATACCTTTGGTTTAAGTCGAATGGTGCCTATCCAGAGATTGGCTTTTCTAATGATGTTCTGTTAAGCACTAAGCAGATTTAATATATCCAGTTTAGTGAAACGTAGATAATTTGCTGCAGTATTATTCTTGTAAAAGATGCTAAACGGTAAATTGGACTGTCCAGAAATATTGCCTAGAGTAAAGTTTCGAGTGCCATCCTTGCCGGTTCGCATTAATCATTCCTTTTTTTTATTTACCTGTTCCTCTCGAACAAATTTATTATTGTATTCACCGCTCTTTATCATGTGCAATGATTATGAAAAATATAAGCACCATATTGACATATTTCTCTGTACTGTACATCAATTGAATAAAATATATTTAACTGTTGGTTAATGGATAGTATATTTTTTATTTATAAGTCGGTCTTATCACCTACTGCTTAGTTAGGCTATTATAGATTTGGTTAGGTTTAGTTTGGTTATTTCATTTTGTATTATTTGAATAATGTTATTTCTGTTATTTGTATGTTGCTACCCTGTAATTGGAAGTTCCTGTCTGGATAATGTACTAAATAAATAAATAAATTATTATTATTATTTAAACAAAACCACTTGCACTAAAAAAGGCTATAAGGAAATGTGACGATAAAACATAGTTTTCACGAAAAGCGTACAAAATAGGTTTGCAAATATGAAAATCAATATTTTGTAAATTAAGTCAGCAATTTTTTTGTATAGATCGACATTTTTAAATAACTAGGAATAAGTTGAAAAAACTCTAATAGTATTAATATAGGTATAGTACTAGGTAAAATATTCAGAAATTGGACCGTTTTTATAAATAAGTGATAAACTTATAAATTCGATAAGTCTTTATTGATATAAGTAAAAACATTAAGCGAATATTTCTCCTATGGAATAAAGACAGAGCCAGCTTTTGAAAAACATTGTAAATAATTTTCAAACAAATTAGTTCAAAACCCTATGGTTTCAATAAGCAGGTGTGTAATATGTTGTTAAGATAAGTTTTAAATATATCTTTCTTCCGTTACATGTACATACAAAATAGCAGTGGCAACCAATAAGAGTCCCATTCAATAGGCTTGCACCTATGGACGCCTCGGACTGAGTAGAGGGATTGCATCACCAACAAGGTGAAAGCTGCATTAGAGGGACTTGCAAGTCGTCATAGGAGCCAAAGCGTAACAAGATTATTGATGAAATGATATATTGTAAATTATCATAAGCTTTATAAAACGCGACGTGTCTTCTCGAATTGAGGTATTCCTCTCTTCTTTATAAAAGTAGATGTATTGACAAACATTGGGGTCCAACGTTATCACGGAGAGGGTACGTGTAAACTACTAAAAACTTACATTTTGAACTTGAAATTGGAAAATATTATCTACATTTAAGTCAAATTATAAGCAATCGAACAGCTCAAAAAATTATGAACTTTTAAGTTGCAATGGTCAACATATTATATTATATATTCAGTTCGAGAGGCATTTATCTCTCACCTATTCCGCTGTAACCATTGCGAATGTTGGTAATAGATGCTAAAATGTATTTTCAATAAAGACACTGGGAAGCCAGTTAGCAGTAAAACTCCCAACATAAGAAAAACAAGTATTCTTTATTCAAAGAATATCCATCCCCTTTTATGGGAACTACACATGTTTACCTTAGTACTTAGTATTTAAAATATCCATTACAAGTTATATGATATCAAATCGTATTTACGTTTATGAAAAAGCTTTTCTTGGTGAAGCTTAAAAGAAGTATAATGATGAAAGAGAGCAATCGTTATTGAAAATGAAGAAAAAATTGAATGAGTAAAGCACTAACCAATATGGTGGCTTGAATTGATGTCTCAAATGTATATATCTTATTATTATAAGAAATTTAACCATGAAGAAGAGTTTAGTGATTCTTATCAGCATTTTGTAAAAAGAAAGCTAAACAGTTCTGTGGTCACAGTTTATTCCGCTTTTGCTATTTTACAAGTTATGAATGGATTGAAAAGGTAAAAAATTTGCTTCACAAAATCCAAACTACCGTGCGTGCCGGGCCGTGGGACGCCCTATATCCTTGCGAATTTTTCTTTCTTTGACGAGAGTTGAGACGGCGTTTTTTCTGAGTTCGACAACCAAAAATATACAATAAATCCATTTTTATTATATTGAAGCATAAAAAACTGATTGTTTGCAATGTGAATATCACGAATACTATAGAGGGTTTTAAATTTTAAACTTCGCTTCTGTGGAATGTCTTAAGCATGGAATTTCGTTTTGCATATTTTTAATATTCAAAAAGTGGAACCAGTAAAATACATTTAGTACTTTACTGGTCCCACTGGCGACCTGCGGCCGCCCCTAATGTTCACCGCCTTTGTGCCTGCACACCCCTAAGAACGGCCCTGCTATTTGTGGTGTGGAAAGTAGTACTTTTCCGCACTAACTTCACTTTCCGTACTTAAAATGAGAGCGGTAAATTATATAGTGAGGAAAATAAAATTGTTGAAATTTTGGCTTGATACGGACATTTTAATGACTTTTCGGATGAGGCATTGTAAATCTAGGCCTGCAAAATGAAATCTAAAATTTAAAAATTCTATAAAAAGAGGTTAAATTGCTTTTTTTACGTGGAAACTTTTGGAAAGATTTGGGTTAACGTTGACATAAAATAGTTTTATTTTCACTAAGTAGCTGGCTAATGTGTGAACGCACCCTTTGACACGAGCTTGATTGTCTTTTGAAGTCAACCAAACCAAACCATACAAGTTAGCTAGATTTCCAATAGCATCAAAATGAAACAAAATAACTACGCAAATAACAAATAGCTTTTTCGAAGTTGCTTAAAGACGTTTTTTTCTTTTTTTTTCTTTTTCAGCGCTAAAATGGCAAATATTTCCGAATGTTTCGAGGAAAACTCAATATTTGATGACATTCTTGAAGAGATGAGGAGTGTCACTATGAGTTTGCTGCCCACCAAGTCAAGACACGTCATGAAAATGAGCATTCGTTGTTTCAAAAATGGTGCAATGAAAGAAATGTCCATAGTCACAAGGGGGAGGTGATCAGGCATACATTTCCAATTTAAGCAAATGCTGTAAAGTATCAACGCTCTGGTCACGTTATTCAATGTCAAACATGATTTTGAAAACTACAGCGTCTCTCAATATTGCAAAATTTTCAAGGTTAACTGCTTTTTTAAAGAAAAAGAACATTGGATATGCACCAAAAAAATCCAAAATTTTCACACCAGACCAGATTTCACAATATATGTGTGAGGCTCCTAATAAAACGTATGTAATGATAAAGGTTGCTGCTGCATTTGGTATTGCCGGCGCATACAAACGTGAAGAGTTGAAAACTGTAACCTTGGACAACATCGAAGATAAAGAAACCCTCATAGTGGTGACTCTATCTTGCACAAAAACGTACAAAAGCCGTACATTCGTTTTGTCTCAAGAAACAGGGAACGGTAAAGACATAAAAATACACCCCACAGAAGAAGTTTTGTAAACTACCGCTTAGGAAAGTGCAATCCTCAGCCTCTTGGCATAAATTCGTTTGATAAAATGCCATCTGAAATCGCAACCTTTTTGGTTTAGAAGTTCCTCGACCACTCATCTCGCAGATTCAGGTGCCAACATTACAGCCATCAAGAGACATGGAGGCTGGAAATCCAGCACTGTAGCTGAAGGCTACATAGAGGAGTCGATAGAGAATATAAAGAAAACCTCAAATAAAAATTTTCGAATCGCCTGAAAGTGCGCTCCATGACAACTTATAGAACTAGATCACCCAAAAGTTAAAGGAAGAATAGAGCATGCTCCTTCAAAAGAGGATGCTGCCTCAAAAGAAATCATTGCGGCTTTTACTACGAACCACAAGCAAATGCTGATTTCTAACGCTGCTAGCTGCTCATTTCATGTCCATATTTGTAATGAAAAATAATTAGGTTAAATATACGTTTTCAATATTGTTGGCAAAATTAATAAAAACATTCTTTTATTTTTTGTTTTTGGTTTATTTTCCATACCCTCGTAGAAAAAAAGTTATATCAAGTGCCTTTTCCGCACTTGATTGCTGACCGATCTCCGCTTCGCGTCGTTCGGCCAATCGCGCAATCGCGTGAGAAAAAGGCCAGTTTTCACACTTGTTAGGTAAACTCCTATAGTCATTACCAAACATTTTCATATCTGGGTATAAACATTGTACTTTGAGATAGATGAACAGTTTACCATTTGCATTCAACATATGGAAAAAAGTGCAAAGGATTATATAAATTATTGGCTAAGTTTTGCTGGTCTCATATTATTTTTATCTCCACCCAGAAAACCTGAAGAATTATAAATATAACATGTATGTGTACAGTATATGAATCTACAGTTTAGTGTCATTTAACAGCAGACTAACTTTCTTTCCTTAGCTTTGCTTCATGTAAGCCGACATTAACCACGGCGTCAAGCTCCGCAATCTCTCCCCAGGGACCGTTTGGACGACAAACGGGCCAAGTTAATTCTATTACGTCATTTACTTTCAAGTTTGGCCCTGTGCATGTTCCGGAACTCATCCAGCGCATACAGAGCACAATAATTAATATGCAAAATGCTCCGACACAGCTGCGATGAATAACTCTGGTTTTAGTTTTAATTTCAACGCATATCATTTGACGCGGTCATGTGGTTGTTGGTGTATCACAAACTAATGAGTTGCTGCAAGCTGTGAACTTGGATTTCATTTTTCGTCGGCATATTAAGACTCGTTTTACGCAGTGATATTTTGTTGTGCATTTTTCATATGCTCGTGTAACGGTATTGGAAAATCCCATTATATGTAATTCCTTGACACAGTCATTAGGGTAACTCGACGTTTAGTTTTAGGCCTAAAGCAATATATTTATCATGATACTTTTCCTTATTCCCGTAATTAGTAACTTTTTGGCATTCCATTTACGTTTCTCCATGATTGTTAGCTATGCGAAGCAACCGGCCACTCGTTTGCGATATTTATTAGGTAACATCAACATATCGTGTGTATGAGGATGTTCTTTGAATCTCTATGGGAGAAAGTTTTATCCTTCTAACATATCATTATCTACCTGCTGAATTTATTTCTTGACATAGGCCCCTCTGAAAATTGTTCGAATTGGCTTGCGTTATGTTCAATGGCAGCTTAGCGTCTGCCTTTGTGAGCGGCTATAAGCAAACACTGTCAGCGTTTGACCCAGAATGGTTGGCTGTCAATAGCGCGCAGCGTCTGTACCCAGAATGGGCGAATGATATCAAAAATTCGCCTACCCGTCTGGCAAGCATCGCGTTTAAATGCCAGATCCTTCCAGAAGTCAAATATGTCAAATACAAAACTTAAAGTATCCCAGGCGAGTAGATTAAATTCAGAATCTCACACTAATTCGTCAGTCTGCCTCAAGGATCCTGGGGTAGGCAAATTTGACCACGACACCGATACAAACAGCTAACGATAATACACGAAGCCAACCAAAAATCCGACAGGGTAAAGTAATCAGAATCGCAACTTAGAACATCAGAACAATGCGTCCGATGACCACCTCGAGGACTTAGAACAAGAACTCAAACACGTTAAATGGGATATACGAGTACTAGGTTTAAACCAAACAATTCTACCCGGTGAGAAAAAAAAACCTCTTAAAATCTGGACATATGTTATACCAAAACAACACCGAAACAAATTCACACAACGGGGGAGTAGCCATTATGATCCACAAAACCTAAAACATCTAGTCACAAAAATTAACTCAATATCACCTATAGTAACGTATATCATCCTGAAACTAAACAAAAAGTATAACATTCAAGTAATACAATGTTACGCGCCAGCCAGTACGTCAGAGGACAAAGAAGCGGAGTAATTATATGAAGACACATCGACTGCAAGAAGATCCGAAAACGCAAGATATTGCACAATTATTATTGGCGACTTCAATGCGAAAATGGGGAAAAAGTGGAGGATAGTATAAACGTAGGTGACTTCGACTTAGGAAATAGGAACAACAGAGGTGCAGAGGAGAAATGCTGCTAGGCTACCTTCAAAACGAAAACCTCTACTGTATGAATACGATTTTCAAGAAGCCAATACGAAGAAAGTGGACATGGAGAAGCTCTGATGGAAATGTCAAAAACGAAATTGATTATATGCTCACCGACAAAAGAGAGATATGTACAGACGTCAGAGTTCTGGGCAAATTCGACACAGTTAGTGACCATAGAAAAGTAAGGGCTACTTTTCGAATTGATACCCAAATTGAACGCAAAAAGCTAACACGAAAACGCGGCTTCGCAACAATAGAAAAGATTACAGAGAGATGAAATAAATACCAAGAGAGACTGAGTAAGAAATTGTCAACTACGTCATTGAAAGGCATGAGGATAGATACCTTAGCACAGAAGATTACAGAAAGCATTCAAGCAGCTACTAAACATATATGCATGAGATCAAGGCAGAAAACATCAAAGCTCAAACCGAAAAGATCGAACTGATGGAGAAGCGGAGAAATACAAGTAGAGAATCAGATGAATACAGTATAATCAGTTAAACAAAGAAATCCAGACAAATTTAAGAGAACATAATACCAAAATAGAATAGAAGATAATAAAAAAATGAGGGTATTACGATCGAGGCTATCGAGGGGTAAGGTAAAAATTCGTTAAATGATACATAAACAAGAAATTGTCGTGAAGAGCAAGAGCGAAATGAAGAGTGTGATTCAAAACTTCTACCAAGATTTATTCATTTCAACTACTCCAGAACCAAGTGATCATGAACGAGGGCTCTGAAAACTTCCCTGATATAGAGAGGGCAGAAACGATGTTGGCGCTCAGACAAATGAAGAACAGAAAATCACCTGGAGAAGATCGAACAACAACTGAAATGATTAAAATGGGTGGAGATGTATTGGGGGAGGCAATCAGAATACTTCTTAATAATTGCCTGCACCAAGGAAGATTCCAAACCATGACAGAACGCAGAGGTTATTTTGCTCTTCAAGAAAGGCGATACAGCTAAAATGGAAAAATATCGACCAATAAGTCTCCTGTCACACCTTTATAAACTTTTCACAAAAATTATTACAAACCGTCTGACAAATAAATCCGATTTTTAACAGCCAGTCGAACAGGCATGTGCGTTTTCGAGGCGTCAGCACAACAGACCACCTACAAACAATTCACAACCTAATCGAGAAAAGTGTCGAATATAAGATACCCCTCCATATGGCGTTTATAGGCTACTATATGGCGTTTGACTCGATAGAAACATGGGCCTTCCTAACAGCAATGAATGGATGTATAAGATCTTCTGCCCTCATAAAATACATCTACGAAAATGCAACAATGCAGGTTGCACTTGAGGATTTAATAACAGATCAAATCCCAATCAATCAATCGTTTTTCACAGGATACTATCTCACCCACGTTATTTACCTTGGTCCTGAAAGATGTGTTTAAAAGGTTGCATTGGGGAGCAAGAGGCATATATGTGGACGGAGTATACCTAAACCATCTATGCTTTGCTGATGATATTGTGTTATTAACCAGCGACTCCATTGAAATAGAACATATGATGAAGGAACTACATGAAGAATCCCTAAGGGTAGGTATAAGAATGAATCTTAACAAGACAAAAACATGAATAGGGACAACTTACAGATACCAATAGACGACCACGTATTTGAAAAAGAATATGTGAATAATACGTATCAATCAAGTTGAGTACGGGATATTGGGACTTATTCCTAAGAACAGAAACATCCCCCCAATTCCGGATTATTATGGCGCATGCATCTTGCCCGTGCCTACATGTGGGATCGAAACTGTAATCGTGACGCATAAAAGTGCAGAACGCCTCAGAAAAATCAAAGTGCGATGAAAAGGTCGACGCTTCGAATCAGCCCACGAGAAAAGATACACAATACGGAATTAAGAAAGAGGTCGAAGGTAAAAGACATCATTGAACGTGTAGCTGAATTTAAGTGGCAGTAGGCAGGACATGTGGCAAGCATGTCTTAGTTACCTAACCCAAACTAACCCCAATAAGTGGACAATACGTCTGGTAAAATAGCGACCACGAGTAACAAAAAGAAGTGTTGGAAGACCCCAAAAGAGTTGGCTAGACGATATCAAACAGTCTCTGTCGAAACTGAGACCAACTTGCCCTAGATAAGCACACGTGGAAAATTTGGAACAAGCTTATGTTCAGCAGTGGATAAATGAAAGCTGACGAAGAAGAAGATGCTCAATTGCAAATTCCATTACGTAATTCATTCATTGTTTGTTCCCAGTATAGGTATTATTTTCTAAATAGACTCACACGAAAAATAAAGAACTGATGAAACCGGTGGCCATGAGTATGAAATCCAGTGACCAGGAAATTTATTTTTCAAATAAGTCCTGATTACTTGAAAGTTATTAGCTGGAGATGCGTCTTGTTGAAAAATATGTTATTTAACTGGGCTAAAGGAATGTCATGGATGCAAATTATGTATCAATTTAAACTTATACTGCTTGAAACAAAGTGTTTCTAGTATGTCCTGAACTAAGGATGCTCCAACGGTTTTCGAGACATTTCTGCGTGGACCTACAGGGTCTGCCTCAATTGGTGTCAAAAGATTATTTTCATTATTTCCCGTTGAGGCTTGGTGTTAAATTTTGATCGAGGTTTTAAAAAGGATTCAAAATTGAGAATACTGGTTTCAATTCCCAGTAAAAATGGCTTTGTTTGGTTGTCGCCTTTCTGGATAGCTATCACATAGGAAAAGCCGAATAAATGAAAAAGTTATCTTATAAAACATTAATTTACGTATTGGAAATACCGGTCTGATGCTTTATCATCATTTTCACCGGACTAAATAAAACAATTAAAAGAATCCGCTTCCTGTTCACTCTCACGTTCGCTGCAAATATAACTTATCCTTATCATCTTCCAAGTCACTGCTTGTTTCATTAATGCATGTAGTACACACTTTCTCAAAACATGGATCGAAAGAGTTTGTTGCTTTAGAAGAACTTGCCATATTTACCAATCCAAAATTAATTTTATTTCACACCTAATGACACGTACAACCGACTCCGAAACCCTTCTATCTCAAGAATAGAAAACCACCTGACGCGGGTAATAGTTTTGTAAGGTACAGCATACTGCAAGTTTGCATTTTAATTATGGTGCGTGTTATGCATTGAAACAATATGTGGAGTCTAGCAGACTCCGTGCCACCACTTATGCTTTTCTATATGAGAATGTCATTAGATGTTCTATTATTACTACTTTTATATATTTCCCATTTATTTTTTTGGATAACAGCTTTCTGATATAATTAGTGCTTTTAAACAACTTAATATAAATAATTTATTTCATTACATTTTCACCTTCTTGCAATTGCCAGTAGGTATGTATCGTCACTATGACCAGTGTTAATCTGCAAATCACTTTTTTGCCGATAAGAGTGACACAAATTTTTATGTAAAAGAAGCACTAAAATTTTCTACAATGATCATAATTCTTGGAATTTCCATCTCTGCACTGAGAAAAATTGCCCAAATCAATTTTTGTTTTGGACGGCGTTGATTTACCATTATATAACGTTACATACCGCATATGCAAATTTTGTTATAGTTTAGAATCAGGTTGCAATTATGCCAATAAAACTCGTTATATTAGATTAAGAAATATAGTGACTATACAAGATAAATTAACTGAAATGAACAATAATACCACTCTGGTTATACAAGTTGTATATAAAGCAAATTATACCATAATTGTATAATGACAAATCAAATATTTCATAGCACAATGGTAATCAACTAGCTAAACTGTGGACTATTTACTGTTATACAACTTTTGTATACCAATAAAACTATCGATTGATGTCCGTAATCTTTTTCTTGTACAGCTCACCATTTGCTATTTCAATTATTTCAAAATGGCTGCCGCTGCGGATGAAACGACGCCATGCCAAACAGCAAGAAGACAAAGCAGAGTGGCGGCTGACGCAAACAATTTACCGATTATTTAAGGAAATTGTAGTAAATTAAAGATAGGAGAAAATCCACCAAAGAACATGCAGGTATGTATATCTTAGGTTAACAGATATATCATACGTTTTCAAACTTATCACTTGTTTACGTTTTGTCAATCAAAAACTCGTTCTTTTTAGGTCCTGTATTCTACGAAGATCTAATCATTTTACCATATGAACGATAATATATGCGTGTAAGAGATATGGATTACTTCCTATACTACAACATTTGAATTTGTGACCATGCATCTAAAACAAATTTTAATTGACATGTTCAATTTTAGCGTATACTGGACTCGATTACAATATCAAGATGAGAATAGAATCTAGTACCCCTACTGAAGTAATGTCACAAACATAATGTTTGCCAACGCCATGAGATATAGTTTAAATGTAATATAACTAATATGTAACTATACAACAAAATATATACGGTGCACATGCAAGTTGAATACTGGTTAATGAATATTTAAAAATTAGCTATTCTACCCGTCATATAGTGGATATACAATTAACTATATATGGCGTATACCAGGTTGAATATTGGTTATGCAATTGCTGTATTAACGGTATACAGGCCCTAATATGAAAGCAGGATAAAATATGCGTACGGATATATCACAAAAACTTAAATTAATATGATTATTTAATACTCAGTATACAGTAATAATTGTATAATCGTTATAGTTTGGCGATACTACTTTTAGAAAAACCGATTGTATATTGGCCAAAAACAGTTAATTTGTCACAAATAGTATACAAGTTTTGTATTATGGTCATTCGATTTTTGTATAGTGGCTACTCTTTTCTCTCAGTGTGGATTCGTCAGTCAGGTATTCTTGGCTAGAAGATGTAGTGGCGTTGAAATTTTTCATTTTTCTGAAAGCAAAATTCAGTAAACCCAAATACATGTTTTCGTACAAACTGTACGTAGACGAAATAAATTGTTTTCTCAAGAAAGTGAAAATATCCTCTGCACAGTTTCGATTCATCAAAATGACGACGAACAGAAACTTTTGACATATAAAACTTGTTTCTCTGCTATAAAGGCTTTGATTGATGAGTGCTTATATATTGATCTGTTTTCCTTAGAAGATAATTATAAACTAATGCGCATTAGGTAAATACGTTTTAAGGAAACAATTAACTTCTAAAATAAAGCGCCGATAAACTATTAAGCATTTATGTAAAGCAATCAAATTATAATGTTTCGTTTCCAAAAATTTCCACTTTACACAGTGAAACTGATTATAACTTTAATCACCTCACAGACGTAACTTTTTATGCGCCCTATTGGCCATTATAAATGACCTGCTATTCGGTTAGAAAACTCTATTCGGAAGTGTGTTCCAGTTTCACGTAATTTTTATTTTATTTGCGAATCTATGGTTTTGCTGATTACCCATATAAAATTTTATGACTATTTCAAACGTGATCCAATTTTATTTACCTTGAGGAGATCTCATGCAATATTTCAGAACATGATCTAAATTTTATACCGTGCTATAAATTGAATGTTATCAGGTAAGAAATTTAAACTGCCGATTTAATAAATAGGAATGCATTTTAATCGAAAGTTGACATAATACGCAATTTGTTATAATTAATTTTGTATCCAAAGTTATGTTGTATTCTTCAGCGGAAAGAAGGCGATGTCTTCAATGTTTCAACAATGCTTCGACAGTAGAGGTAACGATTAGATACTTTCACGATTGTAATGGCTTTTTTAAATGTATTTAGTAAACGATGTGGGGTATTATAGATTACACCTCGGAACAGAACGTCTTCTATGAATATTTTGGCCTCAAATGTTAATAGAAATATGTGAAACCAGATCGACTACATTTCAATTCAAAGACGCTTAGTCTGCTGCAGAATCCACTACCTACTTGTTCGGCTGAGAACCTGTTGAAATTTAATCGCATTGACATGAGAAAGCAGCAGGATTCAAAGTTCTGATCAAGAATTTGGAATATACTTAACACCAGTTTACGAGCTTACGTAAAATACAAACCCCAGAGGAAAAAATAGATGGAAATTGGCTCAATATCAGCGGAAATTTGGAAATCATACGTTAAACCCATTCGTTCTAATGTAGGGAAATATTGGGAAGTAGATGGACAAATTGTCACAGTTAGAGATGATTTATCATCATAGTGGGACCTTCAAGTAGTGATGATGACACAACCTCTTTTTCAGATGGGGACAACGATTTAGAAGTAATAGAGTATATAAATATATGGTACTAGCATGCCACTTTAGACCAACAACTTACCAAACATACGGATTATTGATGTCATTATCGGGTAGCTAAGACGATTACCAAACTTGACACCATTTAATATGGTGTAATAGGAATGCGCATTTATGTTTTATTTCAATCTAGTAATATCTTGGACCCCTCAAAACTTACAGTAATATTTTGCAACATACACGAATAATTAGTTTTGTTTCCAAATCTTACGGCCTGACTTCTCTGGGCAAAGAAGTTCTGGGTTAGAGTTGTGTGAAAAGTAAAGGTACGGATAAAAAGTAAACAAAACTGATGGAACTATAATATTGTGAACTACTAAAATGCCTAAGCTACTAAGTAAATGTCACCTTGCCCAAAGTTTGAACTTGAACTTGGAAAATATTTTGTAAACATTCAAGACAAATTATAAACAACAAGCGGTCAACACAAGCGATTATAAACCTTAAACTTGCAAGGGTCAGCACTTTTGATTATATAAATACTTAGGCGAACCATCAGTTCGGCAGACGTTGTTTCTCATCCAAACCAGTTCCTTGCAAGCACACGTGTACGTAGTGTCCTAACCAGCGACCTTATTTCTTACCTAAACCGGAGTTTCGCAGCACACATGTGCGTGGACTCAGGTTAGTATTCACCTAGGTAGTAAAGTCGAATCTACGATAAATTTGTCAAAGTTTAAAGAAAGATAATTGCAAAGTAGAATCTGTCAAATAGTTAGAGTGCAGTGTAAACTGCATACACGACTCTGAAAAAAACTATATTTTAAGGCAGTGACCATATACCTACAAATGATTCAAAAGCATATTCCACTCGAAAAAACATGCGATCCTTAGTAATCGAGTAGAGTGTAAATTTATCAAGTCTTTGACCAATAGATATTGTTATTATTTTTAACTGAAGTGCATTCTTTATCGTCCCTTCTCACCTGATGTAGATCGATCCTGAATCTGAGCTACTTAATCTGCACGCCATTCAAGGGAGGTCGTGACAGCGAAACGGTATTATGCAAAGTGACGCAAGCGATCATAAAACAACTAAAGTATATTTTCAAATTCAAGACATGCGACTACCACTATCGAGTAGCGCGTTTTAATTTTTTTTTAGCGTGACGTTAACTTATTAAGTCTTCTTGCAATAAACATCGTCATTGTTTTAAACGTGACAATATATTACGTCAAATCTAAATTAGATCTTATAAATCAATGGAGAACTCTCAAATTTTAATTCTTATTATAATAATTTTAAGTAAATTCTATTTCTGCTCCACAACAATTAGCAACATTGAATGATGGAGGCACTTGGCTCATTTTTCTTTCTTGAATAAGGATTCTGCTGACATTTTGTACCACCGTTGTGGACCTAGTATAGTTCGGATCCTCATCCTCATACAACGTTTGAGGAATAAGGTTAAAATTCTCCGTAATATTATTGACTGATGCTCAGCTGTACTGGAGCCTGCTTGACGAAAATCTTGCTCAGAGGGGTGCTTTTATTATTTAGAGATCATTCCACGTAACTTTTAGCTAGAATAGCGTTTTTCAACATCCATGCCTTTGAACTTCCTCTGAAGCAATGACCGATATATAATTCGGCATCAGGCCTTAAATTCATTTATTTCCTACTCTGACCAATTACGTCCGTCACAGTGCTGCTGAAATTTCTTGCCAAAAATAAGCGATCTGCGTATGATCTTTTTGCATTTACCGCAGTGCAGTGGTTAAAATACTTATACACAGGTTCACAATGTCTTCACAGAGGAGCTGGTCAAAGCAACCAAAAAAATCATTAGAAACATTATGTTTGACCAAATCTCACTTTCTATATGCATGTAAACACCTCAGTGTCCAGCATAAGATGTACAAAAGGATTTCACCAACTTTCTTAGCAGGTGGTCTTCATATGGTGCTTCTTGAAAAAAATTGAAACTAGATCTACATCTAAAAAGTTAACCTCTAGCGCTTGCACCTATCGCTCTTTCTTTCCAAAAATGCTAGAAACTTCACGGGAGCCAATAGTTAATTAGCTTAGATTTCTGTATTTGGTACACTGACCATAATGTTGAAACCATGAAAACTTCCGATTTCTCTATAAAATATGCCAGCAGAACGTCTTCAACATAATTCTCGACGTTTTTTCTCCCACACCAATCCTTAAAAATGCTCAACTATTTTTGATTCAGCTTTTGCACCTCTTAGATCAATAATGAAAGTAATATTGACAAGAATGACAAATAATGAAAAAAAGGAAAAAAAAATATTTACCTAACAAAATGAGCGAGCACGTGAATTCGAGAAAATCTACCAAAAAGCAGCAGCAGTGTACGAAGTCAAGTGCCGTCCATGTCATTCTTAAGAACATGCTAACATGACTCTTATTACTTACTACCTCTCAATAAGATACGAAGTGGTTTTTCATCCATCGTATTCTAACGTTGATATGAGAAAGGGCGGTAACCGATTATGCCAGACGTATTTCTACTAGTGTTACAACAAGAATATGGAAAAACCACGGATAATAGCCTATATATGGTTGCGGTATTTCTCTTTCTATACGGTCGATCATCTTGTCGTATTACGCACTACACATTTTGTTTGTAACGTCCGCGTCCGCGTAACGCGCTCGGATCCACGTAGCCTGTTCACCAGCTTACTTTTCAGGTACAACCATCAACCCATGATGCATATTGTCACATGCGGCGCGCCTAAAGAAATTTTACTTCTGAAAATGGGTGTACTTGTGAACCATACATCAGAATTAAAATTTCATCCGCACAAAAGAGTAACGGAGTGTGCCTGACAACTTCATGGAGTCACATTTTAAAAATGGTCTACATATCCGATATGATTTCAGAAAATCCACCAAAAAGCAATAATACCGTCCATGTTATTTTTATTATTACATGCTAAACTGATCTTGATCTATTACTTACTCTCACTCAATAAAGCACGAACTCGCGTATCATCCATGTTGCTTTAAGGGTGATATGAAATATGGCCTTTACAACACATCAGAATAGCCTACATGGCCGCGATATATTTCCGTCTCTATTTTCGATCGCCTCGCCATATTACACATTTACAACGTTTTGTTACATTTACGTCCGCGTAATGCGCCCTCAAACACGTTTACCAGTTTTCTCTCCAGATACAGCTCAGCGGGCCCATTGAGTTTACAGTTAGTAGTGGTAAAAATATCAAAGTAGTTTTGAAGCTATAAAAAGTAAACATGATATCTTGTTACAAATTCAAGGGCCTTTACTACAATATGTAAGGAGTTAATTAATTACTTATGTAAGTTCTGTCAGTATCGAATTTCTCTGAAAGGTTATTCAGAGATTGAAGTATTTTCCTTAAAGAATATATGGACACATGAATTGAGATGAAACATCACAACATCGATTTCTACGTTTGTGAATTACGTACAGACTAAAAGATCTGCTACTTGATTGTGTCTTAAAATAGTGCCACTATTTAAATACAGCTCGGAGTGAAATTTTGCGCGGTTTCCTCTTGAATATTTACCAAACGGAAAAATCGCGTTTGAACTTAAATTAAATTGCTCAACATTTTTCTCAGCTTAAGTATATTGATTTAAAGACCAACGTCACATTCTAACATAATTTTATGATTAAAAATGAAATAGTCTTTTCAATTTGACGCAACTTGTATTTCTGCGATTTTTATTATTTGATGGCCATTTTAATTCTGGTAAAGTGTTAGCTTCCATTTTTCTAATATAGTTATTTACGAGATTATCTACTTGACTAAAAGACAATACTTTTGGTACCCTTTAAGTTTTATTGCATCCCATGTTCTCTTAATTTCACTAAGGTTTTACTACAAGTTTACGCCAAGTAGTAACATAAAATAATATTTTACAGCTATCCGTATACTAAGCTATAGCTTGTGTCACGTTATTTGCAATTTAAACTGCCTGCCTCTCACAAAATTTCCAAACTACCATTTCAGTACTTCCAGTTGTATAGAACCGAAGTGCCAATAAAGTCAAGATATTTACTTCTAAAATAGTACTTTATTATTTATATGAATAGTAAATCAATCTACATACACTATACAACAAACTTACCGATTAATAGGCTGGGCCGATTCTCCATGTATAAGATCTAAGTTCAACTGAACTAACTGCTCGGAAATTATAAATTTATTTAAAAAAACTGTCTACCCCGTAATCCTTATGAGCCGTTCTGTTTTTGCTTCTGCTTTTGCTCGTCATGAGGCAGCAATAATATTTATTACACCTTCATCAGCCTAAGAGGATCTCCAAAAATATATTCATACACTGAACCAAAAGTGTACCTAAAAACAATGAAAAACTTCATTAAGGCAATTAATTTGATTATAGATTTTCAGCCGATGAAGAAATTCATTGTTACAATAAAGAGTGCTTCACTGACTCAATGAAAATAATCTTATTTCGTTAATGAACAAAATCCTTTAAGCTGATGAAGATTTTCAATAACCTAACGAAAGTGATTCTTTCTTTCAATGGTTCCCAATTCTTCAATTTAAAGAATCCTTTCATCAAGCTAATGAAATATATTCTTTGTATTAACGAACTTTATTCTTCAAAGAAAAGAATGCGTTTTTCCATCTAATGAAACGAATCTTTGAAACAATGAATGTATTCTTTCTATTAATGTATTGACTTTCAGTCAGTCAATGAACCCATTAATTCCCATAATGAATTTATTTTAATGTCCCAATGAAAAAGATTTCATGAATCTCATGAACGAATTCAACAATTTGATGAAATTATTTCATTGCATTAATGAACTTTATTCTTCAAATAAAAGATTTTTTTTTCGATCTAATAAAATGAATCATTGAGACAATGAATGTATTCCTTGTATTAATGTATTGGGTTTCATTCAGTCAATGAAACTATTCATTCTCATAATCATCAATTTATTTTATTGTATAAATGAAGAGCTATGAAGCTGACCCGCCGCACAGTGGGCCAGATTTACCTCAAAATATTGAATAAGTGCCCAATTTTTTTTCCCAAATTTAACATTTTTGTTACTGGATTCTGATCAAGCAGGCTTTGAAGTATCTAAAATCATCAACATTTGTTTTGTCAACTTCCATGGGTACGAGTAGTAATGTAGCAAACGTCAAACACACTAAGTATTTCTGTATACTTGTAAAAATGTATAGAAAGTTTGTGAAAGTTTAACTACAAAAAATTTAGGTTTCAATTTTGTATTTAACATTAAACATGGCTGATATATTTGGAGGTAAGTTTAAACCTTTTAAACATAAGGCTTTTATTTAGTTAGATTTAAGTTTGAAAATTATAATTAAATTTGAGCTGATGGGTTTTGGATATTCTTTATATTAAACAATTGATCCAATTTTTGATAGCGATATCTTAAGAGATTAGCAGAGGTCCAGTTTGGGGTACATATATTTAATTTCCTTGAACCTTTTATCTCTTTTTGCAATTAAATATTTTTGCCGATACGCGCCGTGCTAGGGCACATGCCAAATTTTAATGTAATCTGCATAAGATAAACTCATAATAATAATGAGACCTACTTGCCACTAAACAAGACCATTATCCTTTTTAGATATCAAAGTTCATGAGATAAAAATCAAAACAATTTTCGACGCAGGAATGGATCGATCAACCATAAAAAAAACTATTTTGTCCGCAATATGTCAAAAGTGTATGGAAGGAAACAAATTCAAAATAGAATGTTTATCAAAAAAATTTGTCGAGTCAATTCCGAAAAAAGTGGTTAGCAGTTAAACGAACCAAAAGGGCTTTTTTGGAAAAATATAAAAATTGGTTAAACACTTCCCCGACTTTTCTCTGTGTTGAGAAAAAAAAACAGTTGGTAGGCCTAAGGGTAATTTTAGTAAGTTAAGTTATACGGCGAAATACAAAAGGACTGAAACATTACGTGACGACCATGATACAGACGAGTTGCTTTTTGAGGCACAAATGAATTTGAGAGCAGATGGTAAATCGGCTACAGCTAAACGATTGTCACATTTATCGGATGTTCCCGTAAAACAAGATTATCCTAAAATTGTACATCAGTTGACTAAGGAAAGGGCACTAGCTTTAATTGTAGATGCTAGACCTTCCAAAAATCAATATCAACAACTTCGAAATACCGCTAAAGAAAACAATGCAGATTTATACCCCTCCTACACTAAAGTTCGAGAGGCCAAAAAATTGTGTTACCCAGAAAAAATACTTCATCGGAATGTTCAGTTTGTGTGGACCTGCAGTCGTTACTGGACCATACAACATGTAGATTGCTTTCAGCTTTGGAATTAGAAAATCTAAAAATTAATTCTCAAGAACTGGTTTTAGTATTGAAATGGGGTATGGATGGTAGTTCCGGCCAAAAGGAATATAAACCAGCTTTTCATGGCAATTTTTCAGATTCGAATCTATTGTTAACGTGCTTGGTCCCTTTAGAATTATCCACTACAAATAGAAAAAATGATAGAGTGGTGATCTGGAGTAATCCAACACCTTCGTCTACGCGATACTGCCGACCTTGCAAAATGCAGTTTTTAAAGGAGAATATAGAAGTTTCTAAAACAGAATACGCATAAATGGAAGCCGAAATTGCAGCTCTCTTTTAAGTTATTATTTTTTTTTGAAGTAAGTAGCTAGATCAAACATAATAGAAGGAGGAGAAATGGACTCACAACTAGAAAATATGGTAATTTTAAAAATTTTAAAAAGAGCCTGCATTTTTTAACTCACCCTGTATATAAATACAAAAACAACATTTTCAGATTGTGTTTTCTAAATAAACACTATATTATTATTTTTTTCCTCCTAAATAATCAATCTGGGTTTTTTCAATATTTTGAGGTGAATCTGGCCCACAGTGCGCCGGTGTTGTTTGCTCACTAAAGCTATAATGGTGTAGGTACCTAAACTGTGGCTGAATAATGCTCACTGTTCTGCTTCTGAAGCCCTGGAACTAGATACTAGATTGCACCATTATATTATTTAATTACAACCAGAGTTCTCTGATTACAATTGATGGTTCTTTTGAGTTATCATTGTTTTTGAAATTTTAGTAATAAATAATAAGGTAAAAAAACACTAAAATAGACTTTACTTTTTTATTCGCTAGTATCTAAATAACTACATAAGATTTGTACCTTTGCGTATTTGCAAGTAGGCTTAATTTTATAAAAAAAAGATTCTAAAAAGCTAAAGAACATTTCACTCTCGAGAGGAAACTCTAAGTCGAATAGGTATATCAATTTGAAGCAAATATCAAGAGCGCGAATAATATTGGTAAATTTGAAACGAATATCGTCAAAATGTATGAAAATTTCATCGATTTCGAAAATGTTTTTACCGATACCGTATATTGATGGTTGAAGTGATTGCTTGGTTCGTTTGAGGTGATTGATTCTATCTTCGACTTCAATCAGATTATCGCCGACAAAAATCACGGACTCCTGTGAATCCTTGATTGTGAATTTGGTAGTTGATTTTTTTCCCGTCACATCCTTTTTGATCATTTTTGTCGTTGGAACAAAGTAACCGTGTAATGCCCAAATACCAGCAGCATGTCGTCCATCTAGAAAAACAATAGTTAATAATTATTGTTTAAGACGCTTTAGTACATGTGTAAAATTATACTTCACTCTTGACTTTCAGCAATATATGATTACCTACGTAAAAATTAACAAATCTTTAATTTATGGAAATATACTATTACTTATAAGAACAGTAAAAGATAGTTTGTTTCCTATCATCACATAAAAAATATTCACACTTTTTACTTTTCCAAAACTGTACCTACTCCTAACGAGCTACGTATAAGTCGTAATGCTTTTATTTATTAATTTATTGACGGCAGGGCTATTTTTTAACAATAAAACAAAAGTATAATCAAGCATAAATCTAACATGTGTATACTATATAAATTAATAAGTCTACAGCCTCACATGCACCAAAAGCGAAACAGCAAAAGAAAGTAAAGAGGTAATAATATTATTTTAAAGAACATACAAACTATTCCTATAAAGAGTTCCTACAAATCAAGCTATTCACAGAATAAAATAAAGTAAGCTAATGTTAACGATATGCTACAATCTAGCAATGTTCACCTGAGACAATTGCATTTCAAAATGCTTAAGTGGACAGAAAAAATTTAGGAGAGGATGCTGATTAGCAAGAGACATGGACCTGGAAACAAAGGAATTTTTACCGTAGTTGGTCCGGTGATATGGTTGATAAAAGGTAGACTGCAATATAGAATTTTAATGCAACGCACAGTAGCAAAGTCAGAAGTATTTCCTTCTAATGAATCCCAACATTCCCAGTGATTTACCTATGATTGATGTTTGGTGAGGAACAAATGATAACCTATCATCGAGAATAATTCCCATATCCTTTACGCTTTCAACTGATGGCAGGGTTGCACCATCAATGAAGTAATGAAAATTAGTTTTAATTGTACCACGGGAAATACCATGAGACTGCACTTAGAAATATTAACATGCATACCATTTTCTAGATTTTAATTTCAATTAGAAGTGTGCATTATAAAAAACTTAACAACACTTAGTAGTGTACTATTGAAAGTCCTACACTTTTTTAAATTTATAGTAAAAAATTAGATTTTATGACACAAATCATTTTTAAAACTCACTCTAATTTAGGACTGGTATTATATAGTGATTCACTTGGAAGTACTAAACACTATAGTTCCAATAATTTAAAACGTTAGGAATGTTAATATTAAAACAATTTTTAATATGAATAATGCTTCTTTGTTGTTTTCGTTGTTTCTCTACTGGAAAATGTAGGGAAGTATATAGGTAGGTACCTAACAAAATATTGGATGGCTCCTTTTAGCACGGTGGGGTTCATGTGTATTTGTGATTGCGTAATATTTGATTTTAGAGTTGCTGATGTAATTTGACTTACTCTCTGATATCGTGGCGTCTTCCAATTTTTCGAGTAAAGTTTTTACTGACTTGTCTTTAACGTGGTTTTCTGTCGTCAAAAAAGTATAAACTTTTTTCAAAACTCTATCAAAGTCTTCCAGTAAGCCATCCATATTACAACTACTAAACGCTAACTTGAAATCCATGTCAATCTGAAACAAAAGTCAATTCCTCACATATACAACTTATATAGGTATAAAAGGACATTCAAATTCTTACCAGCCTATATCCAGCCGGGGTTTTGTAGAAGGGCCATTTCAAAATAATTTCAGAAGTTGCTTTTGAGTTCTTAATGAAGTGCTGTCGATATCCCCAACATGCTTTCCAAACAGTATCAAATTGTTCTGCTGTAAGGTTGTCAAATTTGAGAGCCCTCAAACAATTTTCTGCATCTTCCTCTGGTTCTGAAATGATTAAAATATTACAACTTCTACTTGTCAATAAAACAAGTTGACATTGTAACTTTACCTAATAGTAGAGTATCTTCATGCCTGGACCTTTTCTGAGTAGTCGTTTTGGGTTCTATCAGGTGTTTAGAAACACCTTTTTTGAAGGCTGTCACTGAGTTATAGTATTTGGAATAGATTCTACCTCTTCTTTCCGTACGATAATATTCCTGGACAAGTAAAATACAGTTAGGTATGTGTGGTGATTTTGGTTTCTGAAGTTTTTGTGAAGTTTTAATGAAAGTCGCTCCAAGTCGAAGACAAGCACCGACTTTCCATCTACCAAGAGAGTAAAAATTTCTGAAAACTGATTATCTCTAAGGAATCAGAACATGACAGGTTTAGTAGTTGTATAAAAATTGGCATTTTTCAACAAAATATTTATGATTAAAATTATTCATTACATACCTATGTTAGGTATAATGGTTAACATAAAAGACTGGCGTAACCGTCCAATCATTTTAAATATGATTTTATTGATTACAAATAAAGAAAGAAAACACTTCTATACTAAGAAAGCCTCTAAATTTCAAACCTGACCTAAAACTCGAATATTCATTATATTATAGCTATATTTAATGAATATTCGAGTAGGTAGGATATAAATATTATTCCATGACTCACCAGTTTCTCCGATAGAAATCTTTCTAAAATTTCCTTTTCAAGTTGATAACTGGCAGATAGGGTTAATTTGAGTCCCCGCTCTTCAAAATAATGTGCAATTAACGCAATCAACGAATTCCTATGTTCCTCTTGGAAACTAGAAAATTTATTGTAGTACTCGACTAAAATCTTCCCCTTGGGAGATCCATTCAGTATAGTCGACAGCCGAATATTGATTGAATTGGGATCCTTCTCGTATGGGGATGGTGAACGCATATTATCGAAAGGCGGAGCACGTTGTTGCTCTGCACGAGGCGATGCCTGCAAGGATGCATTGGATGGAGCTGGTGCTAGTGATGGGGAAATACTGAGCGGACCAGAATGAAAATTTGTTGTTGTACCCATCAATGGTAGCAGTGGCATTCCAATGGATTCCCTCCACTGCTCTAAATTATGTTCAAATAATATCTGAGAGCCCATATCAAATTTTTTCAATAGACGCTCTATATGATGGCGTTTTATGATTTTCAGGATGTCAATGAAAACTTTTTGAGCTGGAATTTAGAATTTATGGTAAAAACAAGTTAAAAATTATATAAAACAAAAACATACCAATCAATTCATCTGCCAGAGTTTCCAGTTTCCATTCCCAAAGCAATGTTCTCAATTCTAACTCTTCTGGGCTCGGAGTATTTACTAATGAATGAGATAAGTTTGTAAGTACGCCATTTGTAGGTGCCCTATTAGAATCTTCACTTCCACTGGTTGCTATAAGTGTTGGAACTTGTCCACTTGGGCCAACGAATGCATTTGCAATCGTATTTGTTAGAAATGAGTCATTGTAATAAGACATTTCTGCTTGTGTCTCAGAGAAATGATGGATAGATGATTGCGATGCACTCATCTTGTTGAAGCAGCTTGTTAGCAAAAATATCACATAATGTAAGTCGAAAGCAGGGCACATATAATGTACTTAAAAAAAGTGGCAAACTATGCTGAAAAATCTCAGGTTTAGCTTTAAAATTTGCATCATTGCGTTAAATTCAATTACACTTTGTTCCATTTCAAATGTTTATTTTAATTTAAGTTATTATTATTGTAATATAGAAAGGTAGGTTGTAAATTTTAATTAATTAAGTCAGCATGGCGTTACCCATACAATAAATTATATTTTATTTGTTTGTGTCAAAATTAACGAAATTTCTTCCTACATAGGTGTCACGATTTTAATGAAGCTAATTTATTTTGTAGTATTCTTTAAGGCGCAAAAAAGTTCTTCCTTTGGCAGTTTTTGTAAGTGTAATAGGTGGACCAACAATCTCTTCAGGTGACACAAGGGAAAAGGAGCCCAAGATATCAGGGTCAATTTCATATGCAAGAAAGTGCCTATCATATTTAACATTTTGTAATTTTTGACAAAAAAAGAAAAGACGCTTTTGTTCAAGAAGAGTAATCTCCAAAATTTTATAAAATAAGAGGTCATTATTGAACGATGATAAATAATCTTCACATTTGTATTCAACTCCATTTAGAGAAAGTTGGGAATAAAACTCTACTGAGTTCTCATCAGAGACGTGGAGCTTTCCATTGATGATATTTTTATAATTGCTGGATCTTTTATATTTAACATCAATACTAAGGTTCTCGAACAAACGGGTCCCTACCACCAACTGAAGGCGAATTTCAATTCATATTTTTTAGCCAAAGTAAGACATATGTGTTTACGAGATGTTATTGAATGGGAATATATTTTAAATTGCCGATGTTTTGCTTCGAATTTAAAACACCAAAGTTTTCGAAGTGGTCCTGATTTTCGAATTATATTTGGATAATGAACCAAATTGTGAAATTTTGGCTTAAGTGTATCTTTAAACAAGGTAATGTATTTGCGATTATGTTCTTTAATTTTATTTTCAAGTAAAATTAAGTTTGCATCGTCTACTTCAAAACAGAGCAATACATCTATGATATCAATAAAGTTTAAAAGAAAACCCCAGACCTCATCACCTGAAGGAACAAAATCTCCTATCATTAGAGGAAAATACAATATGAAAGTAACCATTTCTCTTGCCGACATTTTTAATTTGCGTTTTTTTAGATGATGTTCTTCAATTTTACACGAAATGTTTGAAATTTCAACACAACCATAATCAAAATTTTGTTTTCGGAAATTCAGTGTGCCCAAATCATTATTTCAGTATTTCATTGTAGTAAAATGCTCTATAATGTGACATAAATTATAATGGCAGATACCTTCAAATAAATCATGCATCACATCTGCATAATAATTTTTTACTACATGGAAAGATGGAATACTATTAAGTTGAGAATTTTTCAGCACACCCATATTTGCATTTGCTGCATCGTTTTCATAGTTCTTAATAGTTCTAATTAGCTCCGAATTCTCAGAACTCAATTTTTGACAAACTTCCTTCGAAGCTCTACATAATCTGCAATAGTAGTTACTGGAGAATGATTTGTTAAAATCTAGGAAATAATTCAACCCCAGATTATCCCCGACAACCAAACCTAGTATGAATTTAACGTTAACAGATTTTTTGTCACCGCTTTCAATTGAAATTCCGTTAACTTCTAGATCTTTTATTTGTTCAATTAGAAATTCGAAACATTTTTCATTGCCAAATTTTTTTAGATCTGTTGACTTCACTACTGCAGCATAGAAAACATTCTCCAGTTTAGACTCTTTCATTGGCAAACATGGAAATGAATAATATACATTACAAACAGAGTGCATCCCTGAATGCGACCCAAGGGGATCATTTATTTCAAAATCATCTATGTATAAAAAATATGGAATTGCAATTTTGCCGGGATACAAATTAAGTTTTTCTTTCCATAGTTCCCCTTGCACAAAGTTTGTTATTTTGCTATTATGTTTCAAACTATCCATGTAATTTAAGGTAGGTTGTAATAATTGATTTCTCTCAAAAAAGTTCTTCATTTGGAATTTTAAAGGCATTAGTATACCCTTATTCCTTATGTCTTCATTTTTCAAACTACCTGCGCGATGCACAGGCCTTACTTCATTGTTAATTGTAATTTCGGTAAGATTGTCAGTATAGCCTTCGGTTTTTAAATATTTGTAGAATAGGTATTCTGTCTTTAAGGATTGAAATGGATCTCTACAATTTGACAATAGAGTACAAAATTCATTGAACAAGTGTGGTTCATTTTTTTCGAAGTAAAATCTGGCAAAAGCCATGAACGTATTTAATAACGGCTCAAATAGATATTTGTTAACATTTTCTTGAATTGTAACTACATCTTTTCTAGAAAAGTTGTCATTGTTATGAAGAAACAGCAAAAACGTTGAAGCAGCGTGAGTCATGCCTTTCCGAAATGTATTAAATTGGAATTCTTCGGGTTGCATGGGTATGGCGGAGTCAGCAGAGTCTACTTTAAGTTGATCATTTAGGAATGACTCAACTGTTTGTACATTTGATAGATTTTCTGGTTCATTAAAACTACTGTTGTTTGAACACGATTCTTCCGAAAAATTATCTCTATCAGTAGAATGAATGCGATTGATATGTCTTTTAAATGAAGCCAAATTTTGAAAGCTTTGACTGCATTCTGGACATCGGAAAGTGGAATTGGAATTTAGATTATGAAAACGTTTGAAATGGGTAGTCAATGTGGGAAAGCTTGGAAAGCTATCTTTACAAATAAAGCATATCATGTTTGCCATTTTCAAGATTATTACCGATATTAATAGGTGCCTTATTTCAACTTCAAAATGGATAATTCAAAAATTGCTAGTTTATCTATATATGTAGTTCAGTGGAATAGGTATAGGTGCTACAAAAGAAACATTTTAACTCTAAGTATTTAGATATCATAATAATAAATGTATCTCTTACCGGGGTTCTGGTTCCCTGTGTGTGTCCTACTAAAACTCTCGATACACTCGCAATAGTCTCAATTTGCATATGCACCCTCAAACATGCAGGCAAAGACTGAATCTAAATATGTGAAAACCAGGCGGATAGTGCCTTTTATTAAGTTATTTTTAGATTTTGACCGTTGCAGGTGTGCGAGTGGGGCTGCTATTGATGAACAGATTCATATAATCGATTATTTTCGTGCATTAATAGAAAGAATAATAATTCTCATTCGACGAAAATTCATTGCATTGATAACTCGTTGTCTTTGTTATAATGTAAAATTTCATGACTTATTTCCGCTTCGAAGTAATAATTGTACATATGCGTAATATTAATGAATAGCTTTCATTAATATTATGTAACATTGGCAAAAAAATTCTAGAAAGTTTACGCAAGAAAGTCATTAGTATAATGATGAATTTCTTTAAAGCAATGTAATTGGTTCATTTATTCTATGAAAATACTTTATTGTACTAATAACTACACTTTCATAATATCAATAAACGAGTTTATCACTCCATGAACAATAGTTTATTGAGACAATGAAAATAATAATTAAGCCCATGAAGAAGAATTCGTTGTGCTAATGAATATACTTTCGTAATGCCAATGAACGGGTTCATCAGTCCATAAACAATAGTTTATTGAGTCAATGAAAAGTATCAGTAAGACAATGAAGAAGACTTCATTATGCTAATGAATACACTTTCATAATATCAATGAACGAGTTCATCAGTC
>MU182905.1:201891-215464 GCA_016904865.1 Pissodes strobi | reverse complement strand
TACACTTTCATAATATCAATGAACGAGTTCATCAGTCCATAAACAATAGTTTATTGAGACAATGAAAATAATCATTAAGCCAGTGAAAAAAAGTTAATAACGACCGTTCATTAATACTATGAAGAATATTTTTTTCAGTGTAATTCCTCAAAAATCGTTTTTAGTATTTTTTCTACAAGTGTGTGGAAAGTATACACTTTCCGCATGCATGATTGTGCGGAAAGCTGCACTTTTCCGCCCGCAAATACTTTCCGCACGCTCAACAGTGCGGACATATTTTCGTGCGGAAAAAAATTGAAGTCTTCACTCATTTACATAAGCAATAACAAATAACGTGATCTTAATGTACAAAATTACTTAGTATTATTGCCGATGCATGCGAATGAGATTCTTCAGCATTATTAATGGTATTGGTATTTTGCATGGAGCTGCTTGCTTCTGATAATGCCAAAATTTTATTTGATATTTATTTTTTGTTTTCAATCGATTCCTCTATGTACCCTTATGCTACGCTACTGGACTTGCCAATCATATTAATACCAACACATTTCGTACCTAGTGCATTTGCCATGAATATATTTAACAAAAAATCTTCTGTGTGGTGTTGTTGAAGGACGTAATTGAGAATATCTTTTATAATAGTCCACATACAATATTTTAAGTCATTAGATATGACAAAGGTTCGACTTGAATAAGTTTTTGTGTCGGAAGTTTTGATTACTAGTAAGTTGCCCTTATCATCAATGTTTTCTGTTGAAAAATACGTCAACTCTTCACGACGACACGCTGCAGTCAATCCAAATATAGTGACCACTTTCATTAAAAGATAAATAGCATCGGGTGTCATTAATAAACCTGGAAATATCAGTTTTGCTGAATAGTTTTGATTTTTTGGGCCGAAAACCCAGATTCTGACGTTTCAAGTAAGCTGACAGTTTATCAGAATATCTTGACCAAAGAGTCGATGGCTTACAAGTTTTACTGGCTTCTGGAAAATAGGCTAAAAGGACTTCTTCTTTAAACCCTCTGATATTTCTTTTCTTCCCACCACTGGTTGAACACGTTAAATTCCTTCTCGTATCTTTTTCGGGATTTTTCCGGCAGTTCTAAGGTGGCTTTTTTTGCTTCCGCTAGAATAGATTCGGGAATTGCGTAGCTTTCTTCACATGCCATCATTTCAGAGAAAAAATGCAAATAAAATATAAATGAGTGAAGACTTCAAAAGTTGTTTTTAAAATATTTTTTCTATTTTGGTATCATAAAGAAGTCTTTTCGATACGCAAAGTAGTGTCGAAAAGAAGCTCTTTTCGACACTACTTTTGTTGACTGATTACTATGATATTAACAAAATTGTTCAATGCCAAGGCTCACTAGCAAAAATTTCCATACCGTTTTGAATGGGATTCCTAATAATACAGACGTCAAAAGTGACAAGATGGACGTCCAACTTTTGATCGCGACTTGAATAAATTAATGTTTTTCATTAAAAAACGTGCAAAATAGAAAAAATAGTATAAAATACACGTTTTAAAAGACATTTAGCGCACTCGCACGTTAGGAAACTCCCCGCAAGCGGGTCGTTTCCTAATTTCGTGCTCGTGCGATAAAATATGGTCTTTTAAAACTAGTATCTTAATATACTATTTTATTATTAGAAATCAATAGACATACGACTACCATTATTATAAAAAAATATGTCAAGTCAAGTGTAACAACAAAATTATACCTGTTTTTTTACTTCCGCCAGGATAACTCTTTGGTTTTGAATGTAAATAAGTATTTTGTTTAATTTATTTTCGAGTTTTGATTGAGTGTTTTTGTGAGTGTATAGTACCAAGGTAAAAAGCTTGTAGAAAAAATTTGTATTCGCGTCGTTCGGTAAACTGCATTCGCGTTCGGAAAAGTATCAATTTCCGCACTACTTAGGTAAATAACGAGTTCAGTTTTTTAAAACAAAGAAGAAAAAAACAGCTTATATTTGGGTTATAAACTGAGGATTATTGTTTAAGCTATACCCTAAGTGCCGGTAACAGCTAAACTTTGGTTTGCAGTTAAACACAAGTTCTTAAAGTCGCATTTTCTGCTTTCCAAAGATTAAATATAGTTTAAACAACACAAGTAGAAGTAGTTCTAATTGTCTATTCAATGCAGTATTTAAAATACAAAATTATTATAGGATCCTATACAGCTTAAATTAACAGGATATTACAATAAAATGTATGATGGCGGTTGACGAATAGCATTTTTAGCCCTTACCATTCCGGACTGAAAATTTGAACGTGATTTAATAGACGGGTACATTCTTGTTTGGTAATTAAATTCCACTTATTCAAATATTTAAATTTTTTCAAATTAATATAAATTCCCAGCAATTTTGATTCTCCCTTCACTTTTATGCGTTACTTCGTAATAAACTCGGAGGCCATATTATTAAAACAACATTTTAATTTCCGTCAAAAATGGTGGAGGAAAAAATATAATTACTTTCCACCCAGAATTATACAGGGTGATCCATAATGAATGCGTTTGAAAGTAACTAAGATTAAACGGCAAAATATACCTACTATGCATGCCTTAGTAAAATGCTGCTCATTTAAATGACAAGGCGTTGAAGTTTTCTATTCAATTCCATACTTATTCCGTCATTTGCCAGTTTTAAACAAAATATCGTGAACACTGAAATGGGGGTTTTGTGGTGAGGTGGTGGTTAAGGGTCCTAGCTACACATTTTTGAATATCAATTGTTCATCACGACTTTTTTATTATGCAAAACTTTTTATTTCAAGATTTTGAAAACAAAATCTCATAAATTGACTATTTTTAAGGAAAAAATGTATACTTGTTTGATATCGACAAATCGCCTCGTATCCCAGAAATTTGTTACGCGCGCTTGTCTTTAAGCCAACCACAACTAACCCAAACTAATCAACACTAACCGAAATTAACCAAAACCAACCCAAATTAACCCAAACTAACCCTAATTAACCAAAATTATCCCAAATTAGCAAAACAAGTGCACTACGCGTGGTATTCTCTTAACTAATTCAAATGAACCAAACAAGAGCGCATTTCTCTTTTACTTTTGGTCGTTAAAAATCGGGCGTCTGACATAACTCAAACTAACGAGATATAATTATTATTATTTATTATTTTGATACGCCAAAGTACTTCTGAATCACCATCCATCCATAAAGTGCTGGCAAACTGTATCCAACAAGATACCATATTTTAGAACCGAACAAACATTACACTTGGCAACACCTATGCCTACTACAGCTGAGCCGTGCTAGGCTAACCTAGATAGATAATCATAATATAAGAAATAGTGTCAGGTTGACGTTTGCGCTAGAAATATTACTATTTTAAAGTGCAACAAAAAACAGTCTTATTTGCGGTTTTTAAGAAAAAGAGCTGGTAAAAAACTTTTTGAGGCTACTATCATCTATTCGTATTTGGTAATTACGCATGCCCAAACCACAGCATATATGACATAACCCTTTGCATGGAAAAGTTAGCAGGTTCCCTAGATACATTTGGACCGTTGAGTACGTGAAGAAAACTGAAATAATGAGTGTACGAGAGCGAGATAGTGTAGTTTGGGTTAGTTTAACACAACTGCAGTGTGTAAAGCTTTGTGATTTTTTTTATAACATGTAGAAACATTTGCACAACATTTAATGTGTAGGAGAAGGTACGAGAAGTAACGTAGAATATGCAAGTATTTTTATTATTGTGATAGCCAATAAGTGCGCAAAGTAAATAATGACTACCAGCTACACCCATAATTAGCGCCACCTGTAACAAAATTATTGTTTATTACTAAACTGTGGAATACAAAATTGATGGTAATTAGGTACCTACCTTACTCATGAAAAAGTTTTCATTTGAAGCTTTTTGTAGAAATTCTTTGTTATTATGTAAGTCCAGAATCATTGACTTCTTCGGTTTATAACCACCATTTTTCCTTTTTAAAAATGCGTTAAGTGTACTGTAGGTACTTGCTAATATCTACATTGATCTCTAGAATCATCGTTGCATTTATCATGGAATACTGGCTCCACAACGACGCGGCGAGGCTTTGAGTTTCTTGAACTTTTCAAAAAATATGCCAATAGTACCTTTTCTTTCGTGAAACTATTCACACCTCGTTCTTCACATCACTTTGTAAAGTCTGTATATTGTTTCTCATATACCTACATACCGAGATTTTGGGGGTAGCAGCTGACTTACAGCCTCTTAAGCGGCTTTTTCAATATTCAGTTTAAAAAAAATTTAGCAATGTGACACGTTTTTGACAAATAAATTTGTTAGCTTCAATGGATTTTTTTTAACTGGTCATAGCAACGTATTAAGGTACATCAAGATTTTAATTGGATTTTGGTGTGTCAACAATATAAAAACCAGACAACAACGTTTATGATATTTTGCACATAAAGTAGGTTCAATTGTGTTTTACTTTCTTTCCTGTAATTATTTTTCCAAAGTGCATAAAATAGCTTATACACCACAGGACTAAAGTGTTTTTAATCTTTCATCAAGCTTTTCGCATCTGGATAAAAAATATCGCTTTAGCCCCTAGGTATATAATATACTATTAATGTTATGGCATTTATGCTAATGAACCGTCATTTTCTGAAAACTTCCGTATAAGCAAACCGTCTTTTGTTCATACGGTGATCTAACAAATTACAACTGTAGTTTAGGCATCTAAGTATTCATTTCAGAGTTGCTCATTTACTCTGTTACCTCAAGGCAAAATTAGATACGTGATGTGTCCAATCTCATCTGGAAACCGAAACTAAAACTTTGGAATGAAGGAATTATTTAAGAATTTCGGGACGAGGCACCTTTCGTATTGATCCCTCCTTTAACACATTGCTTCTGTGATTGAACTAAGCAACTTAGTATTTTAACTCTATCTCGTCCCCGTTTTGATTCCTATCTCTACAAGTTTAAAAACGTAAGCTCTACAAGTTTCTATATTAGGTATATTTCAGTAGTGTTGCAAGCTTAGCCAATTATTCGACTAATTTTTGAAAAATTTAGGAGTCTTAATATTTATTTATTCGTAAACAGCAGTAACACACACATGTAGAAACGAGCATAAATTTACACTAAGTGATAAATATAGATCTACATCATGAAAGCATTTAAAACACATAGGAAAAAGTGATTATCAAACACATTGAGAAATGCAAATAATTTAACATTTTAAAGGAAAACGTGGGTTATCTAGTAATATTTTTGAAAATCCTTTACGATTGACTTGACTTGGCTTATTTGAACCCCCATATATGGAGATGAAAATGCCCATCTGCAAGGCAATTTGCCAGCACGCCCCTCTTTCGGCGCTTAATTAGAGGCAAGGCAACCCTTTTGCATAATTTACACGTTATTACAGTGTGAGAGGACTTCTTGATAGGAACCTCCAGTAAGACGGTCTTGTGCACCTGGAGATTCCCGAGTTTTGCACAAATATACGTTATTGCAAAAGAAAACGTAAGCTTATGAACAGCACAGATAAAAGTGGTTCCCCCGAAACATCCGGTACACCCCAGCCTGGGTACCGGCTGGATGGGTACTTCCACTGGCTAAGAACTCTGAACGGCATAGACGTCGCACGCAAGTACGCCCGATTCTTCCTAAACGGTCTCTACACGATTACCATATGTCGCATAATAGAGCAATGACCTGACGCGTATTGACTCGACCAGGGACGAAGCGGAAGTGTGATCCTTTACGGTTAAAAGGGTCATAGCGAATACGTCTTTTACATCATATTAAACTAGTGGTACTTTGAAATGATTCACAAAGGAATGGCCTGAGCCTGAGAACAGTTGGTTTTCCTAAAACTGGTAAAAAATAAGCTATTTGGTCTTTGGCTTAACTGCGAGACATCGATTTTTTTTTAAGAATAATGTCTGGGTTATTTGTTAGGCTACTTATAATTTAATATAAGAACATTACGTCAGAAATGCTGCTTATAATGTACTGTGTTAAAATATGGAAAGGCTGTTGAGCCAGATTAAGATTATACTCATGAAAATTTGAAAGAAAAAAACTTTAAAAATCCACGTTGTCAGCATACACAGCATATCTTGGGTCGCAAATAACAGTACCAAATTGTAACTTACCTAGAACCACATAATTATACAAACTTAAAATGGATGTTTTATTTGAAATCATAGCACACTTACGCAAAATGCAGCCGAATATTTTAATGGTTTGTATATCAACAATGTATATATGGAGGTCAAAAATTAGTTTAGAGATTATCAGACCTCCCAGGTGCGGAACCTGGTTGAGCATGTGCGGGGCATAGTCAACATTAGGATGAGAAATAGTATTAATCTTATAATCAAAAGCATATTCTACCTTATCTCGAGTGAGTTAGTAAACTTTTTAAACTTAAGAAACAAATCGGACTAATCTGTTCAAATCTCCTTGTATACTTTCACAATACTCTATTTATTATACTTATATTATATACTTTTTTATATATTTTTATGTTATTGGCGTAAAGCAAAAAATTGCAGTGTTGGAAGTAAGATTCCGTTTTATTAACAAAGATAGTGAAGAATATGGGACCAAGATGGGTGCCTTCGGGGTCTTAATGTAAATGGATCCTAGGTGAAGACCTGCAATGACACATATTGTGCATTACACCCAGTATGACGAGGAATCATCCATTTATGACCCTATCGACTGTCTAGCGTTGCCTAGAGTAGACCATGTGCATTTTGGAAGCTGCGTACTGGACTTGGATAGTATAAGAAAAGTTTCCCTGAGGAAAATGCGAGTGAGGTCAGTCTACAGAGCTAAATTGGTATATGAGCAGGCGCACAATGCGCTCAGATTGGTGATCTACATGCAAGGAATCTCCCTCTCGTCCTTTAAAATTCATTCATTCTGTGATAGGCAAGATGGTTAGGCATAAAAGTAGCTGATTTTTTTAAATATGTTAATCTGTAGTTGTTTGTCGAGATTCTAGGCCAATTTAGTAAATGAAAATTATCCTTTTTTATCTAAGCAACCCTCACATTCCCCAAATGTAATGTGTAATTATTTATTAATATAAATACTTGGTTTTTTCAACTATTTTTAGCGTAATACCATTAATGTAATCACCTGTCATAATATAAAATAGATTAGGGAAATGTATGGTTTAGGTAGAGTGGATGTAATTATGCCTTTATCAAATTGGATGATTTATGACATAGAGCGTCCTTTAACGTGGGACAATATTTTTACAAAGGTTGATTGACCGTAAACTAAAGATTATTCATATATATAATTCAAACTATATGATAGGTATGTATTACATATTCTTAGCTGCATTGTTATAGAACTAGAGGCATAAACGGACGACATGATTGAACTATCTACTCGTTGCTTTTCCTCAGTTTCAGAAGCGATTTCTTCTACCAAAATTGATTTTAACAGCATAGATAAATCATCTGAGCTAAGCTATGCAAGAGCGCTGAAGGAAGGAGTATTAATAGTAAATCCTACAACTGAATGTGAACGTAAAGGGACAAAGAAACATCTGGAGCAAAAATGAGCCAATATACGTAAGGACACTATTGAGAAAAGCCCAGGTAAGCACTTCTCTTCTGCTGTTCCAAGCAAGCATAAGCCTTGCATAAAGATTATTAGCATTGTAAGAAAATAATCTGAAAAAGAATTGTTTGACGCGCTAAAATTGCAGAATAGTGCTGTGCTTCTTCAAGACTGTGAATTAAAACTGGTGATCACTAAGAAGCTGGTAAAATTATATTTTGCAATAATACAGTGCGACCCTGCAACAAATGAAAAAATACAAAATGAGGCTGAATTTAGGTTACAATACATTAATGTTTATAGATGTTATAATTACAATAGGTATGGACATTTCTCCAATAACTGCACCGGCTCGAAGTCGTGAGGAAAGGGCTGCAGTGATGCCCATGATACGCAGGAATGCTCCAGTCAAGTTTTTGTATGTATAAACCGCAAAACAAGTAGTGAAAAGCACAAGCTGAATCTGAACGCCAATCATTCATTGTATAGTATGTCGTATCCTACCTATCTGCATTTGTTGCAGCAGGAAAAATCTAAAATTCAAAATCATACTGAAATATAGCAAACACAGAATACATGCATTGAAAATATCTTGCAAAAAAAGGCGAGGAGGGTTATTATGCACCAAAATGTACAGTCAATAAGAAATAAGACACTTGACATAGAGTGTTTAATTGATGGCCTGGCAAACAAGCCCAGCTTACTGCTGTTTAGTGAACATTGGATGGAACTCAAAGAAAAGGAATTTATAAAGCTGAATGGATACAAACTAGTTTCTTGTTACTGCAGCACCACAATAGAGCATGGAGGACCTTGTGTCTCCTCAAGTGAAAGATTTGAATTTCGACAGGAAACAACAGTGTGTGAGAAGAGTGTCGAGGGAGTGCTGGATATGGCAGGTGCAGTTGAGGATCAGCTAAGGTTGGTTGTTGTGTGAAAAAAAATACATGCCAATATCTTTATTGCCTAATATTAGTAAGATTTTTGAAACCATCATCTCTTGTAGATTTTTGGGTTCTGAGAGACATTCTGTCATATCAGATAGGCAGAACGCATTCAGAAAGAGCAAGTCTACAATAAGAGTTATATACCAGTCATTAGAGCAAATTTTAGAATCTTTTAATGATCAACAACTGACTTTAGCTATGTGCCTAGACCTTTCCAAGGCTTTTCATAATATGGATCATGACAAACTTGTTGAAAACTAGAAAGATATGGAATAAGGGGTAATGCAGTGGACCTGATTAGCTCGTATTGGGGTAATAAAAGTAAGAGGGTTGTGGAGTGTGATTTAAAGC
Source organism: Pissodes strobi (assembly GCA_016904865.1). Classification (NCBI taxonomy): domain Eukaryota; kingdom Metazoa; phylum Arthropoda; class Insecta; order Coleoptera; family Curculionidae; genus Pissodes; species Pissodes strobi. The sequence continues at coordinate 206,606 of MU182905.1, read as the reverse complement.
AAAGGTCAATTAAATCTGAAAGAGTAAAAATTGAAAAGGGGGCTCGCAGACGACAATATTGAGGCCGATATTGTATATTTTATACACAAATAAATTTCCAGACACCTCTATAATCTCTTATCTCTTATCTCTATACGAAGCAACCAGAAACCCAGTAACTTAAGACAGAAGACATCACAAATTTATATAACAAATAAGTGAGGCGCAATGAAAAAATACATCTAAGATGTCTCGACCTTATGCAATGTTGGGAAAAATAAATAAGGTAAATTAGGAGATAATAAAGATAGGAAGCACAAAGTCATGTATAGATACATCACTAAATATAAGAGAATTGCTTATAAGTATAGACAGAAGAGAGGAGTAGAGCTAGGAGAACAACTACTAGCAATATTTGGGGAAGAAAGTCGCGTAACAATTTGAAAATATAAGTTTTATGGACGAATACCTCAGATAATATATAAGATCACAGTTAGGCGACAAAATATAGGAGTAACTAGAAAACAGAAAAAGAAGATTTTAAGAAAGTCTATGAAGATATAAAGACATGTAGCTACGAAAATAGAGTTAGTAATTTGAACGCAAGTGTTAATGATAGGTACCATACTGGTTAAATCATAGGAAAAACACGTAGGATTTAGAATAAATGAAAAATTCAAGAGTACAAAGTGATATAAGTAGCTAAGGAATAAAGTTACAATACTTAATGGAAATGTTAAAGATAAGTATCCTACTGGGAAAATCATAGTTAAACACGTAGGCATGGAATTAAAAGAAAAGAGTTTAAATAAATGAAGAAGCTATAAGAAAGAGAAAGGAGGAGGCATAGAAACAAATTAAAAGATCAAGAAGAGAGAAGTAGATTAAATTGTACTTAGGTGGACAGAAGTAACTCATGGGAGAAATTAAAAACTTACTAAGAAGAAACCAATAACTAAGTAAGTAAAAGACACCCAGTAACTTAATAAATAAAAAATTTAAATCAAATATATAATATAAAAATATTTAAGAAAAAGGCTAGCAGAAGCTTAAGGTACATATTGTAAATATATCTAATGGAACATAAATGAAGACTCTAGAATATAAGATTAGAAAAGGAAGTTTTAAGCCAAATGGTATAAGGAATATTGCAGCAAACTGTCTTAGATGAGTACCTTATAGCGAAAATCAAAAGCCGGACACCTGGACAGCAAAGTATGTGAGGAAATAAGAAATGAGAATAGAGTGACATATAGTATATAGAAAGTGTGTAATGAAAAATAAATAGTATATCAGGAGACATTTTGAGGAAGTTATAATACATAGGTTATATATAAAAATAAGTTGAAGTAGTATGGTACATCACCCTAAGCAGCAGTGATGGATATCATGTACAGAAAATCACTTAGAAGCCATAAAACCAAGGAGAAAAAATATTACCTCACAAAAAAATCGATTGAATAGGAAATAAGCTAACATAACATAGAAAATCATAAATAGAATAAAAAACATAGACTAAATAGAGGATAGGGAATAATTATACTAAGCAGATAGAATAAGGGACCATAAAGTATGGAAGCATAGAAATAACAGAATAATTGGAATATAGGTTGATACTAGAGGCCGTAGAATAAGGAATTATAGAACAAGGGGACACAGAATAAACAAAACATGTGCCATACGAATGACACATATTACAGAAGACATGTAAATACGTACAAAATGTAAAAATAATGTCAATTGAAAACAAAAGCATATCATTTTCGATGCACATACGGACAGACCTAGTAGTCATCAGCAGCGATCCTGCAAGAGAAACTAATATAAATAATCAATAAAATAATAAAAAAAAATAGTATTACCTGGAGCTACATCAGCGTAAGCTTATAATTAATAATTGATTATATAATCACAAAATCAGTAATCGATTTTAAACCAGAACAAGTATATTTGCTGATTAATGTTATTATTTTTAACAGGAACGAGTCTACGAATAATAAGAAAATTAAAGCAACGCCAATACCTGAGAACCTAAGAACTTCAAATTTCGATGTCTTAAAACCTATCAATAACAACTAGGCAAAGCGACGATGGCATTAATATAACATTGAAAAACGCTGATGCGGCCATTTAAAAAACAGTGAAAAAATATTATCAAAAAACTTCACATATCTTCTAAACATAGCTGTAACATAAACATATATTCAGTCAATATGATTCCATAACATTTATGATTTAAATTTTTTGAAGCATAATTACCGACTTTCGGGGACGTGCTGAAATGACGATAAATATAAAATATATTGAATATCAATTCCAAGAATAAAAATTAGCGTGTTTAATTTTTATGAATATCTTAGCAATTAAAGACAAAAAGGAAAAATATTATTATTAACTATAAATTGTGAAGTCAAGAAAAAACATTAAAATAAAAAGTAATTGTTACTATTGATTACTCATGTTTTGTTTATATTTTTTTATGGAGCACCATCCAGTGGCATCCTGCAAATTGATCAGATAAAAACAGCCCTTGTATAAAAAGCAGTCAAGTAGAAACCCCACAGCAAATATTATGAACTGAGTAGAGATTAACATTGTTGAAATCTAGGATCGAACTAATTTATAAGCTGGAGCAAAACTGGTGCTTTGAAATGTAACATACATTTATTATTGTAAAGGTACAATATGTCACTTTGATCATTAGAGAAGTTTCTGCTTTTTTGTACTTATTGGCAATTACTTTTGATTTTTTTTTGCTATAAAAGAGCATTGAGGAAGCTATTTACTTATATTAAAAAAAGTTTTTTGAATTTGGAAAACCTAAAGGATATCTGTGAGCATTGCGGACAAATCTTTAACCATTACAGAGGCTTTTCATTTTTGCTACAGTTTTTGAGCATTTAGGGAGCGATCTCTAACATGTAGAAGGATACATTTCTCCTTTTCTTCAGTTATTAGAAGTGAGTTTTGAGCTTTTTAAATCTGGGAGATATTTTGAGCAATACTAATAGTTGGGGGCATGCGTAAACTAATGATTATTGATATTACAAAAATAATACTCCGTCTAAAATTTGGACTTGATATTGAAAGATAATTATTATGCTTATTATCTAAACAACTTAGTTTAGTTCGTAGTACCTTAACTGCAAACGCTCTCTGGTAACAAGTTCAAATCATCCCCGTTCATTCCGAATCCACTGGACCTTTCGGAAAGGATCCTAGACATCCTAACCCAGTATACCTAATCCCCATTCAGTCGATTGTACCTCTAGGGAAACAAGTGAATGGTCCCTTTCCCCATATAAGTCAGCTTTAGGTACAAGTCAATCATTAAAATTCAAACCAACAAACACGTCAGACCATAGTAAACCAAGCAAACCCCTTTAACTCAACGTAACTTAAAGTAAGCCGGAAGCCTTAAAATCATTTTAACCTAGGTCTAAAAAGGACCCGTTAGCCGTCCCCTAACAAAGATACATGCTCATCACGCTCTTCTCATTATTAACCTAACCCAAACTAACCCAATCGTCGATAGACATATATTTGTTTTAAAAATGAGCTAGATTATATTCTCTATTAGTCTCTGAGCTACTTAAACTGCAAGAGTACAGAGAACGCCAGCAAACTTCTCTTCTCTGTGAAAATATAGGACTCAACTATTTACTGTTAATATTTTCACCCTTATAGCAAATGGGTATCAGGTATACCCTACAGATAACAACACATTTTAAGGTAAAATAATTTTGTTTTTGGATCAGCAATTTAATTACTTTCCTTCAAACATTTCACTTTTTTAAATTAAAATATATTCAGAGTAATTTTGATTTCCCCCTGACTTTTTGCGCGGCTCAGTGTAATAAAAAGATAAGCCCGCAGGCTATATTAAAACACGATTTTACTGTTAATTAAATTTTCGTTCCTATTACTTGATATAAAGCTGCTTTAATACATTAGTCACTGAGCAAAAGGCAAGTTTTATCGTATCGTTATCCCGAATGCAAATGGGGCTAGTTTGAATATTTTATATTAAGTGATAATAGTAAAATATCGCTTATTCGGTGCCTATTAAAAGCCAGTTCAGAATAGCCAGCCTAACTAGTTATTATTTGTGCTGTAAATTCAAATAGAGATCGTATTCGGATATATACAGGGTGATCCAACGAGAATGAATCATGACCATTTCTCAGGTGATAGAAATGTTTCTATCAAAAATGCAGATAGCTGTTACATGTATTTTTTTCTGTAGAATTAAAATATGATAAAAAAACAGTCAAGCAGGTTTAAAATAAATGTGTTATTACATAAAAATGGCATATTCCAAATAAGTGGCTAGTGCTTTTATTTCTGCTGAATGAAATGTGAAAATCATCATAATCAAAATTTATATATGAAGATAAAGGCCCTCGTTTAAGAAATCCATAGACAATTTTCCAATATTATGCCCTGACTTTAGATTTTTAATGATTCCTCTGCGAGCTTCATACTTTATGTTGTTGCAACATAATATAAATGCAGTCTGTATACCATTTTAATAATTTAAATATTTGCTCATATATGATAATTCGAATTGATCCTTCAAGAAGAATAACAATAATACATTCGCTACCAATTTTTTCATTCAAATTACATCATATTGGTGGGAAATATTTCCATCCTAATTATTATATCTAAATAATTTTTCACTCTTGAACTTCAACTATAATTATATTGCTGTCGCATATATCTGGTTCAAGCCC
>MU182905.1:186123-201881 GCA_016904865.1 Pissodes strobi | reverse complement strand
AAAAACCAGAAGACGTAGTACTGGGAAACTGTGAACATATATCAGGTTCCAATCGGACCTTAGCAATTCACGACCACAACTTAACATCGATTGAGTATCCTATAAAAAAAGAACCAAAAGGAATTGCCGGTTGATCGTTCAAACCCTACAATGCCCAAGTATATTTAGGTTTACTGGAGACCATCGTCTGTTACATATCTGAAACTAAGAAGAATATCATTACCATGCATCACAACGAGGACATTGATAAAACTACAGATGGCCAGCAAAAACCTTAATTATCACTACCTACAATTACAAAAAAAGCGGAGTTGACGTTGTAGACAAACTTACTGCATTCTACAACTGCTCAAGGACTACTCGATGGTGGCCAATAATCTTATACATTGCAGGAATTATTTTACAAGTGGTCTACTTCTCCAACTACCCAGATACTAAATATTCGAGAAGAATGGGATATGGCGCATCAAATCCCATGGTCCTCCCCCAGGCTGGAGAACACCAAAGTACAAAGTCTGGAGCTGATCAATGTGACAAGAGGGGCTGCATTGTATTGGCTGGCAGGAACGTCAAACTGGTGAGAGGAGTTTGATTACGGGGAGTGACGCCCCCACCATTCCGAGTTGCCACGGGATGTGGCCCATCAAATCCCATCGTCCTCCTCCAGGCTGGAGAACACCAAAGTACAAAGTCTGGAGCTGATCACTGGGGAGTGATCCAACAAACCCCATTTTTACCCCTGTCAGACTAGGGACCGCCAAAGGAATGAGTCTGAGGCCGATGCTTCGAGTGGAAGCGGCCCTAGGTGGTAGATGCATAAGCCTACTCGCATCGTCCGGTGAAAGACCACCCCACCAGAATTGGGGAGCGCTAAGTGGTTTTCCCAAATCACGTTCCGCTCCCGCGCTGGTGATCCCGGGTTTCACAGTAGGAGTATATGGACATGATGGTGCTTCCAGGATCAAAATATTCCGGAGGTAAACTCCCCGGCCATTCGGATCTCCGGGCGCTGGGTGGCCCTGGGAGCCCTTCATTCCGCATTTCACAGACAGCAAAGATACCGAACCAATTTAGAATAGATTTCTGCAACATAAGAGGCCTAAATACAAACATAAATTCGGTACACCAACATCTACAAGCAAATAGACCACACATATTAGCCCTTACAGAAACACAAGTATGTTCTACAACAACAACAGTGAACTACCTCTATCCTGGTTACGACTTACATACCCGATTTAGATATAAGTTCGGAATATGCCTTTCTGTCCGAAGCGACCTTTCATGTCACCGCGAGGAAACACTCGAACCGAACAACCTTGACGTCATGTGGCTCAAGTTCACCGCCAAGGGATTAACCAAGTTTATATGTTGTCTCTATCGCCCTCCGAGCGATAGAGCCTACCAAAGCTTTTTCTCAACACTAGCTACCACCTTTGACTCAATACAGGTCGATCACCCCAGTTCAGAAATAATCGTTCTGGGAGACTTCAATGCCCTCAACACCAACTGGCTCAAACATCACAACAAGACCGACAACGAAGGTAGAGAGGCTGAAGCATTTGCCATCAGCTGCGGGCTTACTCAACTTGTAGACGAACCAACTCGAATCTCAGAGAGGGGCGAATTCGCCGCCCTCCTGGATCTTTTTCTGACCACCAATCCTGACCAGTACAAGGTTACAGTTGGTCCGCCATTAGGTACCTCTGACCACAAACTTATTACAACGGTTTGTGAATTGCCACTCATACAGAAGGATCCACCATTGCCTCGCAAAATCTGGCATTACAATTCTGCAAACTGGGACGATCTGAGGCAGTTTTACCTAGATTTTCCTTGGCTCGACGTCTGCTTTGCCACTGACGACCCGTCAGACTGCTGCGAAGAGATCCTGCAAGTAATCTCCTCAGGAATGGAAGCATACATCCCAAATTCCATCAAGTTACCATCAAAAGGAAAGCCCTGGTTCGACAAAAGATGCGAAAGAGCTGTAGGAAGGAAACAGCAAGCCTATAAGTACTGGCAGCAAAATCAGACCGCTGAAAATCGCAATTATTTTATCGAAGCGAGAAACGAGTGCAAGCGTGTGATCGACGAAACTAAGGACAAACACAATCAAAGGATCAGGAATAAACTTTTGCAATACCCCAGTGGCTCCAGGAATTTCTGGTCGGTAGCAAAGGCAGTAAGTAACAACTTTACAAAAACGTCTCTCCCACCTTTGACCGACGAACGTGGCATCACGGCGACTACAGCCAAAGAAAAAGCAAACATGCTCGCCAAAATGTTTTCATCGCACTCTACCTTAGACGTGCCCCAAAGCAAGACTCTCCCCACCATACCGAACATCAACACCACCATGTCAGAAGTCAAGTTTTCTCATCGTGATATTCGCAAAATCCTTAAAGAACTAGATACGCAAAAGGCATCAGGACCGGACGGAATACCTGCCATCGTGCTAAAGAACTGCGCCAACGAACTAACACCTGTTTTTTCCAGGCTTTTTTCTCTTTCTTACAGAAAAGGGATTTACCCATCCTCTTGGAAAGTCGCTCGAGTGCAACCTGTTCCAAAAAAAGGCAAGAAAACCACGCCCTCAAACTATCGCCCGATTGCCTTGCTTCCAATAATCTCCAAAGTCATGGAACGTGTAGTCAACCAGCAACTACTCAAGTACCTCGAGAGCAACAGAATAATCAGCGATAATCAATACGGCTTTCGCAAAGAGAGATCGACAGGAGATATATTGGCCTATGTCACTCATATATGGAGTAGGGCAATTGAAAACTACGGAGAGTCTCGAGCGATTGCGTTGGATATTTCAAAGGCATTCGACAGAGTTTGGCATGACGGACTGCTCAACAAACTGCCGTCCTTGGGACTGCCCGCCTCTCTCTGCAGCTGGCTGGCCAGTTTCCTTAAGAACCGATCCCTATATGTTGCAGTCGATGGACACATCTCGGACACATTCACCATCAACGCGGGCGTGCCTCAGGGCGCAATACTTTCACCAACTCTGTTCCTCATCTATATTAATGACCTGCTGATCGAAACGAATAATCCTGTTTACAGTTTTGCAGATGACAGTACCCTTGTCTCCCACTTTAGATCAGAAAAACCCTTACCAGCGACTGAGACTCATCACCGCAGACAGGAGCAGATTACAGCAATTAATCAAGATCTGGAGAAAGTTCAAACTTGGGGCGACCGAAATTTGGTCCAGTTCAATGCAGCAAAGACCCAAGCAGCAACGTTTACTAAGAGGGCCAATACAGCGGGCCCTGACATCATTATGGCAGGATCGACCATTCCTTCATCCTCGTCAATCGGGCTGCTGGGTGTCTCGGTCAACAGCAATATGTCATGGCATGACCATGTTGCTAACATCGCAAAATCAGCCTCCCAGAAGCTTGGTGCGCTATTTCGCAACAAGAAACTCTATACACCGCAGCAGTTGCTCTTGCTGTACAAAGCGCAAATAAGACCGTGCTTAGAATATTGCTCACATATCTGGGGTGCCGCACCAAAGCATACCCTAAAGCTGCTGGATTCCATTCAGAAGAGGGCTGTGCGTCTCGTCGGCGATCCGGAGTTGACCCGGAATCTGGATAGTCTGGAACATCGCAGACATGTGGCCGAGATGTCTCTGTTTTACAGATACTTTCACGGCAGATGTTCCCAGGATTTGGCCCACATAATCCCGCCCCTGGCAACTCCTGTCAGGCAGTCCCGACAGACGGCAGGAGCGCACCAGTTCGTCGTAGATCTAGAAACACCTAGAACATCGCTTTACCAGAACTCCTTTGTCTGGCGCACTGCATCACTGTGGAACTCACTTCCAGGACATCTGTTTCCCACTAATTACAACCTACAAATATTCAAGAACCGTGTCAATCAACATCTTCGCACACACACCGCTCGTCGAGCGCCATAGGATCTACCTTTAGTGTGTGTGCCACTGCCATAAAAAAAAAAAAAAAAAAAGAATCATTATCTGAAAAACTTAGTTGCCCTCATTTGAAATTCCGAGTCCTACAGACTAATCTTCCACGAAGTTTAAAGGCATGGCTACAAGATTTTTGCGATTCTCCAACACAAGTACCAGCGGACATAATATGTTAAAGCAGGCCGTTGCCCTTATTACGACTGGAAGACAAACCACAAAACAAAGTATTCATGTTTTCGATGCAATAAATACATGTATCTAGAACACATAGTGGCTATATATCCATCTTGCTGCGAAAATTTTGTTTAATATTGTTTAATATTATTTGTGTTGTTTATTTTAGTATAACATTAGTTCTTAGTTAACGAAGTTAATAATAAATATATCTTAGTAGGTATTTAGCTAGTACGGTGTCATTAGTTAGTATACAGAAAATATCATTTAATAATGAGAAGAGGATTAAATTTTAAGATTTATTCTTATTTAACCGGAATTATATATTTTCGAGGGAATATAGGAGAGTAATTTAATACTAGGTTTATATACAACTTTAAGAACGTGTTTTGTATTGCAATGTAGAAATACGACCGTCGAGTGAAATACCCTCTTCGCGTCAAAATGAAACCTGAAAGGCACTCCACTCGAGATGGAGCAGATTATTTAACTTGAAATTAGTTTATGCATGGGGAACTCGAAAACCGTAAAAGATACAGTGTCGATCAAATGAACGCAAAATTACGCATTTAGGTGCTTAACAATATACCATTTAGAAAGTATAAAAATTCCATGTATTTCCGGAGATATCCGGAAAAAACCGAAATATTGAAAAATCTTATTATTTTTTTCTGAGCTTATTTCAAAACGAATTTCAAATTGAATTGCATTTTTGCATTGCCATTTTTTTCGCCCTATCCAATGATAATATCCAGTTTGTAATCCGACGTTTCGTCTTCAAGGGGTCTTCACCAACCTTCTTTTTTTAAATACGACCTTTAATTTTTTTATCGCTTTTGAGATGACATTGGCGTTTTTAATATGAATATGTGTCTCAATTTTTTAATTATTTTTTTTTTAATTTTTCAATTTGATTTGTGGGTAAAAAATAAGCGAGCCTGTTTATATAATTTTACCATTTTTTATTTTTATTAAAAATGAAAACTTCAATTGGAAAATTTTACACAAAAAACAAATTAAATTATTTTGTAGAATATAAAAATTTCAAAAATAATTAAAACTATCTAAAATAACTTTTAAGCAAAACAAGTAATTAAAAAAATTGATAAAAAGCAAAGAAACATAAAAACACATATTCATATCAAGAACTCCAATATCATGTGAAAAATAATATAAAAATTAAAGTTCGTATTTAAAAAAAGAAAGTTGGAGATGACCCCTTGAAAGCGAAAGGTCAGACTCCAAATTGGATACCATCATTGGATAGAGCGGAAAAGGTGGCAATGCAAAAGAGCAATTCATTTTGAAATTCGTTTTCAAATGCGCCTTGGAAAAAATAAAAATCGTTTTATTCAATATTTCGGTTTTTTTTTCCGGATATCTCCGGAAATACTTGGAATTCTAAAACTTTCTAAATGTCATATTGTTAGGCACCTAAATGCGCAATTTTGCCCTAATTTGACCGACACTGTATCTCTTACAGTTTTCGAGATTTCCATACATAGACTTAAATTCGAGCCACCCTGTACACATTATCTCGATTTCGTAATATTTGTAAATATTATTAAATTTAACTTATATGAAGATTGGTAATTTTTGATGAAGGTTTACTTCTTCATTGTATACGTGTGTGTTGATATTAATACAGCTGTTATATTTAGTTCTGAAATTAGAGCAGGAAGTGCTAGAAAATAGGTAAACCATATGCAGTTAGTGACTAGTTTGGATTATGGGAAAATCTGAACTTGAGGAAGTCTTCTTTATAGAAAGAAAAAAATAATTATTTAGTTGGACTTAAATTATCTCACGCTAAATAAATTTTTTTCCCAATAGTGGATTGAATTTTTACATATTTATTTTGACTAGACAGGAAGCAGTGTTAAAATAGATAAAATGCTCTACATTCATCGCCGTTGTAAGTTTTTTAAAACAATAAGAAATTCCTTTAACTTTTAGCGGATAGTTTATTTATTTGATTATATGCATTGCGAACTATGCTCTTAAATAAAGAATAATTGAAACCATGAAAACCCTTCATGATATATACTCGAGTCGCTCGAAAGCGTGAACAAATTCGCCGCCTCATTTAGCTTACTGTTAAGGTGAGACTATTTAAACTCCCCGCCGGCTATACAAAACGGAAATCATGCAAACCTATTACTGAGTTTAATATGCAATCAACTCATTATAGGCTCGTGACGCCCGTCAAATACGGCACTTGAACACGCAACTTGACGTCGCCGCGTCGCGTCGGTCGTCTGAGATCGAACCGCCACTTGTTGACAAGAGAAATTGGTCAATATTTTCAGGCTAATTTAATTTAGAGTCACTTGATCTTTCCAAACAAGTAGTACTTGAATATTTGAGTAATTGGCACGATCCAATGCCTTCTAGGATGCGTAGGATAAATTATGCGAATGGAGTATTTGATGGATATTGATTTGAATTTGTTTCTTCGCAAAACAAAATAATTTATATTAAACACTATTATTTTTATCATGATAAATCTGTAAAAATGTTGATATGAATATTTGTGAATCTATCAATAATAAACGTAAACATATAAAATTACTTCTTTGTGTCTATAGTTTGTATAACATTTGTAACGTTGCAAATGTTACCGAATACAGTATTGAGATTTTCTCCTTTTGCCGGTTAATTTGTGTCATCGATACTGATGCTACCTTATCATCATTGACGGAGTACGTCCGATCAATGCTCACTTGAAAAGGTGGTATATATTAGATTGTGAGAAAATTGAGCATTCCCCCGTCTCAACTTTCAAGGCGAGCAGGCCGTTAACATATCGGAATTTATTTTTGAACCTCAGGGGCTAAGTACCATCTAGTAGTGTGGTTACAATAATAAGACGATTCAGTAGAATGTATATTTCGTATAATTACCGGCCATATCATCGTAGAAACGTCGTGTGAGGTTGCTACTTAAGATGGCTAAAATCATTTATCATTTAACTAGGGTCTTTCCGAGTCACCAATTTCTTCCCGAGGGGTCAATGTTTTCTGAAGGATGGAATTTTTTCTGAAAGTCAGAAGTTCGAGCCGACCTAGCTAATTCTCTCAGCCGTACCAAGGCCTGTTTTACGGAAGTAAGGCCACCACGTGTGCCATACGGCCAAGGAGCAACAGGGTTTACAACTTGACCAGAGTAATATACAAACAATTTTTTGACTAAAATAATTGCCGTATCTTGTTCCTCGTTAGGATTACTTTAACCAATGAAGCTATAATTAAGACTGTAAGTCAGTTATTTAGATTATAGTATACCGTTCTCTTTATCTATCATTTTAACTAATGAAGCTGTAATTAAGACTGCAGATCAGTTATTTGGATTATAGTATAGGGGTACCCCTATCTATCTGTCTAATTAATGAATTTATATTTAAAAGATAAAGCTATTTGACGTTTACCGTTAATATTCTCGTCAATGCTGATTTCATTTACCGACCTAGTTATCTTGTTTATCAAGCTTACGTCTAAGCGATAAGTGTAATTTTGTCCTTAGTTGGTTAGAGATTTAATTTGGCTAGTTAGAATAGCTGATTGGATAGTTTTACTGTACTTGGCTGTAAAACTCATGGCAGTAAATTATTCCACCTAACTAAAATTCTCAAATTTAATTATTCGCCTTGATATCGGCCCGTCTTGATTCCAAATCGCTACCCATAGATATTTACGGCTATATAATTATATATGTATATATGTTTTCGTCAGAGTTGATTTTTTTTTGATTCGGTATTTACGAGGACTGTTTATTGGTCTATCAATATTCTCGCTGTCACGGGATTAAATTTAGATAAGTTTGAATAATATGTATTTCATTATATCTACATAGAATGTCTTACTTGAGTAATATTAACATTAATCTTAACTATACCGTATAATAACAAGTAATTATCATTCCAGTAGGTGTTATATCTAATAAGATAAACGTATAATTAATTTAACTAAAAGTGCATAGAATCTCAACCTGATATGAGATTGGATTAATTGTCCTAACCTAGAAGTGTAAGTTTATTATTTTAAATAAACAAAATATTTTTAATTCAGGTGTATTTTGGTAAATTGCAGTCAAAATATTAACTGATCTGAGTATTCAAATTTTTTCAACGTTCTTTTATAGGGTATTTTTTCTAAATTTTCAAGGATCAATAATCATTGATAAATTTCTTGTAAGAAAAATTTAGAGGTGCCCTACCCTAACTGGTAAGACATAAACCCACGCCATTCTTTTTTTTTAATAAAGATAATCCGATTAGTAAACCTGGCATATGGGCCGCCTAATGAGCGATTAGCAATTAAGGCTACTTATTTAGCATCCCGCGCTTAAGGCTGGTTGCACGTTATTAGCAGTTGCGACAAACTTCAATTCCACTTGTTTCTCTTTATCTGTGTTCTTCAGTTCAAATATTTTAAAAAACGATGTCAATAGGATACTACATAACAAGTGCTAAAAGTCTAGTTAATGACACAAAAAGCACTCTATGGATTTTTAATAAAAAATATTTTAAACATTTTTCAGCACGCATCTAACCAAATTAACTGTGCCCATTTTCATAAGCGGCGGTAAAAAATTAGTATATTACATAGCAAGTGTTGAAAGTACTAGCATTCAATTCTACGACCATCTATGAATATGACCCAAAAAGCACTCTTTAGATTCTTAAGAAAACGATTATTATCACACGTGTATTCAACTCAATCTTTCAACGCGTCACCATCATCTCTTGCCCTTATATCGCACGCGCGCTGGAAAATTTTTCACCACATGTGTTCAGTCGTTATTTTTTAACAAGTGCGGAAAGTGATTTCTTATGCGTTGCTGTTGGCCGAACGGCGCGTAGCGGAGTATGGCCAGCGTCAAGTGCCTAAAAGACACTTTCGGCAATATTTAGGAACAATATTTTTTCTGCTATATAGAAAATCGAAGCACATTACACACATTAAATTTTATATAAATATCATATCACACATTAAATATCACAATATATTGAATTTTGAAAACATTTTTGATAAAAAATTGCTTATTATTAATGTTGATGTTAATTATAAAAGAGCAGTTGCGGGTATTCTGAAAATTTATGGCAGATGACAAAATTTTAGGTATAGGGTGATGGACTCAATATTGTTGCTGCCCTCTGCTTTTTCAGGATTCTGTAGCACTGCTTTATTTCGGATTCGGAGGTGGATGCTGTTGCCGTAAATATTGCTTGCATGGTTATTTAGATATTGTTTGACATTTTGGTTCGTTATTTTACCGACTCCTCAATATAAACTTCTGCGATTAAAGTTGATTTCCAGCCTTTTATCTTTTGATACTGGTAATACCTTCACCGGAATCTACCAGCATTGTCACCGATGAGTTGCGGTCGCTATGACCGGTGTATAAATAAGAATCCGGAAGACCCAGGTACCCAGCGATATCACCTAGCATGTTGCCAAAGGTATTTACGCCCACACACTGTACTGAGCAAACGCCTTTTTTGTATTGAATAAAAAAACTTATGCTTAGTGTGAGCTTTTTTTAAATTTGTATATTTTTTGTGTAGCGGCAAGTAAATGCCTTTTTTAACTATTTTAAAATTGTACAACATCGAGACGTACAGTTTTATACTGATAGATATTTACCATTACAAAATCGTCTTTACGGCATGGTCTTGCTAACCCAAATATTGCTGCCACTTTAATCAATAAATATATTTTGTTAGGTGCTTCTAGTAAAAACTTAGTAATTTCGTTATTGGTGAAGACTTTGGCATTGCTTTAGCTTGGTTGAAATTCAATATTCGTCTTCCTAAGAAATGCTGCTAAGATAAAATACCTGCTGATATCCTAGTCTTTTTCAATTTTAAACTTGCTTTTCAACATCGATTATTTGGACCAAAATATATTCGGCTGCTTGATAGTCTTGGAAAGCTCGGCAAAATACGCCAGTAAAGCTTCCTCTATTAAGCTCTTCACTTCTTTTCCGTCACACCACTTATACCTTATATTCCTTGTTGTATCTCAGTTTTGATTTTTCAGGCAAAAAAAATCCATATTCTGGGCAGTCTCCAAAATTTGAAGATCATCGTCAAATGCATCCTCGGATGCATCCCATTTAAAAAACTTTATTAAAGGAAGTATTTATTTTTCAGAATTGGGATGCGTCAGTATGACTCTGAGAAATGTCTTAAATGTACTTGGTTGCGAAGCGACCACCATTATTGTACCTGTTAGATGAGATGACTTAAACCATTTACTAAATATTCTTCCGATTATGTCGTATTATCATTTATTTAGAGGATTTTATAATACATATATGTTCGGCACACCCACAAAAGAAAAATCCATAACACCCAATGAGCGGTGCATGCGTGGAGAAGATGGTGGACGCTGTAGGTTGCAGTTTCCGGGAAAGACGTTACTCGGAAGTCCATTCCAGAGCGAGCAAGTCTTCCAGATAAAAGAGTCCTGTAACAGCGACGCCCTAGGTGTTCGCATCTGAATTGTATGTTGATGAGCAGCTTATTTCTGACGGGTGTTTCTGTTTGGCACAACTCTGAGTCTTATAGCGCCAGCTCGGTCGAAGACCTTCCGTAGTAGTGTCGATAGGAAAGAGATAGGTTCACCACTTCTCTTCGATGTTCAAGGCTATCAAGGTCTTTAGTCTACTCTGGGTCATACACAAGATGGACTGCTCGCCTCTGTATGGAGTTCAATATCTTGAACATGTATTTGGGCGCCGAGCTCCACACAACATGGAAACAGTGTTTCAGAGATGACTTTATCTTGGTCTTATAGAGCAGTAATAGCTGATGAGGTTAAGCTTGACATTGTTTTCCTCACACCATTCCATGATGGCGTTCATATCCTCATTGATGGCAGCAATCGGATTTTCTCACTCGGGTTGGAACGAGAACCGGTCATTGGAGTCCGCGACTTGAATGATGATATAAGAGTGCTGTCGTCTGCAAACTTGTAAATAGAATTGCTTGTCCTGTCTAAGAGATAGTTGATATAGTGGGGATTAAAATATGTATTTCATTGGTGGTTTGTAATATATTATGTAATTATGTTGAAGGTAAAAATATATATTTTTGAATAGATTTACTTTTCCACACGGCGTGCGGAAAAGTGCCTCTTTCCAGATTAAAATGCTCGCGGAAGAGTGACGATTTGCATACGCTAGTAGAAAAAAATACTTTTTTCTTCAAACGTCAGTAAATCCGTCATTACTCGACTGTGTAGGCGGCAGTGAAGTTTCGTTTTTCCTCCGCCGGAGCTTTACTTTTCACTTTTCCGCCGGCGGAGGTAAAAGTGTTATCATAGCAACATAGATGCAATACAAACAAACATCAAAATAAGCGTCAACAACTCAAGAGTTATTAAACTAAAATTTGTATTTATCAATCAATGTGTGACTGCATTTCTAAAAATCACTAATTTAGGAACAAATTGGTTATTATTTAATCGAACTTACTCAATAACTGCTTATCAATACAGAATTAAAACGCAATCGAAGACGCAATTTTAAAAATATAATTATTGTTGACAGTGTCCACTGACAGCTTTATGATACATTACTATAGCAACAACCTGAGTCTATTCTCCGACACCGCACCGGTCTAAGCCGCCTTGCGAACCCACTTATCTTTAATAATAATTATTATTACTATTAAAAAGAGACTTTTTGCATTAATTTGTCGACATTTGAAGAAAAAACAGCATATTTTATTTGGAGGAAAAGTTACTTTTCATGGCTTGCTCTCTATTATCAGCCTCACTCCGTTCGGCTGTTAAACACGAGCGCGCCATGAAAAGTATTACTTTTCCTCCATATAAAATAATATACTATTCCTATGACCACGAAAATCATAAAAAAAGCCCAGTTAACTTGGTTACAATATGTCTTATATTAAGCGCGTGTTGAAAATATCTTCAAGAGACAAACAAATGATAGATCGTGCCACTTGAGAGATGAGGATGGCATAATAAATACTTTTCGATATTAGTGTTGAAAAGTTGATTTGAACACGCGTGCGATATTAATCGTTTCCTTCAGAGTCTCACGAATAATTTTTGTGTCATTATCATAGGTGATGGTAGGAAAAATAGTATACATTTCTCGTATAAAAGTAGTTTTTCAACACTTGTTATATGCAATATATCTGTTATTACAACACTAGTGTTGAAAATTTGATTTCAGCACGCGTGTGTAAAATTTCTCGTTTGAAATCTAGTACTTTTGGCCCTTGTACTATTTCTACAACTACGCTTAACTCATTACGAGGTGACTGACACATTGTATACTTTGTACCATACTCAAGTAGTGCGCTGGTTATTGCATTTATTTAGACTAAATGAAAGGTCATAAAGCTAACTTGATTTATATAAACAACTAGAGAATTTAGATGCATATAGTATTGACTAATTTGTTGACAAGAATTATAGTGAATAAACTAGATCCGAATAAAGTTAGTAGCAGTGAAGGCCTTGTATTAGGTGAATGTTGAAAAAAACTGCCTTCAAATTTGTCGAAAAGGTTGGGGAAAAAAGAAAAATGCTGTATGGGTAGCATGGGATATTATGGCGAGGTTTTTTTTCATCACCACGTAATGTGTCTAATATTAAAAATAAGTATTGTAAGACATACTTGAACCTTTTCAGAAACTTTGTCTAAAATGAAAAAAAAAAACGAAGAACCAAAATACAAAGGGAAGGAATCGCTGACGCTATGACTTCAAAAATGTGTCACAATGAAGATCAAGATGCAATTTTTGTTAGAGAATAGAGAAGTATCGCACACGCTTTATTTTTAAACAAAAAATAAGCTTGGCAATATACCTACTTCTCTTCAAATCTTTCCAAAGGGCATACCACCCTGAGAACATTTGTCGAAAAAGAAAGTTGCTTCCTATATTCGTATACTATAAGATGCAGCAGACATAACCAAAAGAGATCTCTGTAGCTGCAAGGAAAACAGAAATGATAGTTCTGGCAGGTGAAGAACTATCCTGAATACTGATATTATTATTGGCAAAATATGACAATTCATAACCAGCATGTAATCAGATACCTAGAGGTGTTCCTGGATAAAGAATTGCCGAAAAGGTAAACATTGTGATAAATGTACTAAGGATAAAATGTCTAAATAGGGGGTCCTAAGAGCAATAAGGGAAAATCATGACTAGTACGGTAACCTCTGCAATAATGTACGCCACCCCAATATGGGTTCAGGCTCTGAAGTTTAAAAAATGTGAATAATTAAAGAGAATTAACCTACGATTATCGATAGGGATCACTTCGGCACACTGAAGTGTCTCCTCCATAGTTGCGGTGCAAGATTTCCACCTATCATTAATTTGCCTCTGGAAGGAGTGGAAATATACAAGAAGGGAAGACAGCTTAAGAAGGACGCATGGGAGTTGTTACAAAATGAGTGGTAAGCAAGATTGGCCACTTATGAAGGATGGGCAATATACTTTACCAGGAATGTACGGTTATGAGGCGCAAAGAACGAGCGATATTGACTATTATGTTACGAATGCAATAAATGGACATTGTATTTCCGGAAATCACCTCAAGTACATAGAAAAAATAATAGACCGACGGCTGTTAGTTCTTCGGTGAACAGGATACCCAGGAGTACACACTTTTCCCGTGAAACAGTTTCGGAAACCTAAGGTAAGAGGCGATCCTAAGATTCAACAATGTGATAACAAAATTTGATAGTGGAAAGCTATTGCTGTTCTGTTCACATGAGTATTTTTGATGGAGAACGAATTCTAAAAAAAAATTATAAGTTCGCATTTGACATTTAAAACTTATTTCTTGTAATTTGAGAAATTTGAAATTTTTTTATCCAAATTTCTTTGGCAGGTATTAAAGTTAATTTTTCTGTTTAGGTCTCTTAATCTAGTATAAATCCTCATTCTGCATAAACACTTAATCACCTCGAATAGCACCGACGCGACGTGTCAGGTAAGCAGCCTTTTTTTTAGCTAATTTTAGAAAAAAAATTTCTTTGCATAAACAACAGCCATCCATTTTATCAAATTCTGTTTCCATTTTCTGAGCTAGCTCCCAAATCGTTATATTTGGGAACAGAAGAAAGCGAGATTATTTCAAAATGACCTCAAGCCAGACAGGGTAATCGCCGTGTCCAGTGTTTTTGTAGGTATTCACAGAGAAAAATATTTATTTTTATATTTATACGCCACATATCCAGTTACATAACGTAAAGGTCCAAAACTTAATTTTACTCTCATTTCAAAATTCTCCATAACACTGTTCTTCATTAATTTCTTGTTCTAAATATGCGGGTTATACAAAATCATTTGATGTTATGCCTTCTTCTTCATTTTGATGAGTTCATTCTATCTTCTCTTCGACAAGCACGCAGCCACTGCTTTACTAAGTCGTCATGTTTTGGAAATCCAAATTAGTTGCCTTATTATTATTTTCACACGTAGCCACAGCACAGTTCGGCATAATTATACTATAAAGTTTTATTTTAAATAATCCTGGTGCATACACAATAACACTAAATGTTTAAAAGCAGAGCACAAATCTACAAATTCACTTAACACTTAATTACCATGGTTAAGAATTGTAACGTTCACACCATAGAAGGGTCAAATTTGACCCCTTATTTTTTTAGTATATATAAAATTTATTTTTAATGTATATTGTACATGAGTTACATTAGAGCCACTCCTGTAACATGTTTAAAAGGAAAGACTTATAAAAAATATCTTGTTCAAATGTTTAATTATGTAAAAAATCAACATGTCTCACAAATTGTCATTAATCCCTATGTTTAGAAATTTAACAAAAAAATAAGTGTCTTAAGTGCTTTTTGAGTACTATTCCTTAGAATTTAGGTTTCATGGCTACTCTCTGTAACAATAGAAACGCATTTTACTTTTACATTTGAAAAATGACAGACATATTTTCAGACCTTACCTGTCAAGGGTCTCATTATTGGTAAATCCGGATAAAGAAAATTAGAAGGTCTGTATTTATCAGGTTGAAAATGAAATTTAGGAGGCACTTCTCTTTTGATTTTTTTAATGGTCCCGACGTACGTAATATTATGTTTTTTTTTTTAATTCCTTTACTATTTCTAAGGCAGAGAACCAGTTGTCTGCAGTAATATTCCTATTACTTCCAGATATTTGAGGGATAAGAGTCAACACGTTCAATGTATGGAATAATTTTATGAGTATGCTTGCCAGTGTATACGAAGGCATTTAGGAGATAATTTGTTCTAGCATCCACCAAACACTGCATTTTGAGTCCGTAATTGTCCGGCTTTCAGGTACATTCTAAATTTGCACCTGCCTCTATAGTCAGATATTCACCGCAGCTGTAGTTGGATTGACAATTAGTAATGAAGATATCAAAAATATTGGATATGGCATCAAGTTTGTCTCCATTGGCAATACGAACCGGTCTTGTAGTTTTATCATCAAAACACATGGCGGAAAGAAAAAAATTAAAACGCCATTTGGGGCAAATAATGATCTCAAATCTTCATTATTTGATTTGAAAACCCCTGTCAAATATAACAACCCCAAAAATGCTTTCATTTCTATTATATCCACATGGTTTGTATACTGACAAGAAAGGTTATGCTT
>MU182905.1:110665-186113 GCA_016904865.1 Pissodes strobi | reverse complement strand
GTGCCTCTCCAATAACGCCTGGTAAGTGACTTATTATATTATGCTTTCGAGTCCTAGAAGTGGCGGGTGGAATTTTTGCCCATTTGAATCTATTTTTGCCGTATAAATATCTTGTAGGATTTTCCTCAGCATCAGAACTAGCGCTGCTACTTATATTATCTTCTGACATATTATTATCCACGCCTCTTTCACTTTCTTCGTCTTCTTCTTGCATGGATATGTTTTATCATTATCTTGTTCTGAAAACTCACTATCACTATCCAATCCACAATATTTTGTACTTCTTTTTCAAGTTCGCTTTGTGTCAATATCGTACTATTCTTACTACAACCCGCCATTTTCTGTTAGTCGCACAAATTCAATTTTATCACCCTATACCATGAGCGGGTCAAATTTGACCCTACACGTACGTACCTCTACGACGATTCAAATTAAACTAATGGCATTTTCGCACCGCCCTCTATGATTCACTAGTGAAAACTATAAGTGAAAATGTATGGGGTCAAATTCGACCCCGCCATGTTATTTAGGGTTAAGGAAATAAGCTATGACAGCGTCAAACAGAGACATTGGCTCCCAAATGAGGTAGATGCGCGGGCGGATCAAAAACGAGTCTAGAAATCAGCATACCGTTATATGTGTATCGTGTAGATAGTCATATTTCAAATTGTCTCGCCCAGCCTCCTTAATACCTTGCCAAATTTACATTAAAATATTTCAAACTTCTTTTTGAGACATCGCAATGTGACCCTTTAAATTTCTCGCCCTGTATATAAATAACAATAATTCTGACCTGTTTTAATTAAAGCACGTCAGGCAAACCATCAGTTTAATTGAGATATATTATGTAGTTTTCGTGCGCAAATATGTGCTGCTGCTCACGTAGACTAAGTTCCTTTTCAACAATACTTGAATTCCTATTTACCCTTTTGTTGTTGCTTTGCGGTTGCCATAGATTAATTTGTAGAGAATTTTCGAGTATGCTTAATTTTTCACAGCGATCTCGAGAAAATAGGTATTTAATAAACCAACTTTGAGAAATGAGGCGTGGAAGGCAGCTTTTTAGAGAGCGGTAGTAGTTTGATGCGCATGCATAATAATTTAATCAGTATTATTTATTATCATTGAATATAAATGTTATTCGTTCTGTAGCATAGAAAGTTTATATCTACGATATTTAGTTTAACAAGTACGAGCCCTGGAGTGACCCATAATCAACAAGAAATCACCCGGAGGTGGACAAAGATGACGGCCTCGTGCGTTATTAGTGCGTTGTCATGTGCTTGACTTGACGAAATGTCTTAAATCTTCGGGCAGCCATATTTTCTGAAGGCTATCACATTTATTTCTTTCAGTTCACACACCAGCTTGATATTATAATGTGTAAACACATCATCAAGCTAAGTGCCAATACAAAGTACCAATTCTGGTAAATATAAGTGTAATATTTATGATGCAATGACATTAAGACTCAAATTGTGTATATTTAGGGTTATATGTTTGCGTGTTTGCATATGTTTTCAGGACTCGAGGACTACTGAACACATTTCTATAAATCACGTCATGTCACAACATAAAAACTCCAATATAGCAGGTGCTAGGCGGCATTTTCCCTGTTTCCATTCCACCGCGCGGTAAAAAATTACCATGGAATAATGACGTTTATGAATTAAGCTTAGATACATATATCATATTTCATTCCCCATATTAAAGTAGTATTTTGAAGTGCATACAAGATGGATATTTGCCGTGCAATAAATGTAAAAGAATGACTTCACAAAGTTAAGAAGTTTGGTTGGTTGTGGTGAAAATGCAAGACGAAATTAAATGAGCAAAAGATTTCCATCCATGTAAACGCTATTTTTGACTTGAAATAAATCAAACTTAACAGTTAACTCCATTTTTTTCCACAATACAAAAATGAAGTAGTTAAATCGTTTAGTGGTACCATAAGGGAACTTATATTTTTAGAAGTAAAACTTCTTTAGCGACGTTAAATGCAGAAAAAATGTGAAACTTCTTTAGCGAGGAGTCAAAAAAAAATTCTTATCAAGGTGAAACGCTCCTTTAATTAAGCATGTTCCAGAATAGCTAGAGGATTGAAATTTTCAGGACATGTAGCCGGGGTAAATTGAGGATCCTGGACCAAAACTGGACCCCTTATCCACCCCGTTCGGCCAGGAGAGGGGTGAGAAGAAAAAACTAAAATAATTAATTTCGGAGAGCTACGGGGTCGAAATTTTTATGGTAGTTGAACATATGGGGGGACCGGGGCTCTAATTTAAGGGGGGATTTTGAAAAAAAACCTTTTTATGCCGATATATGCAACGGAGCCTCGAATCAAAAACCAAATAAGAAAAAAATAATAAAAATTTATTCGGAAAGTTAGTAAGAGTATTATAAAACGAAATAAAGAAAAAATAATAATAAAAAAAAAGTTAGAGAAACACGGTTTTTGGCGAAAAAAAGTTGAAATTTTTTTATTGCTGGATACATAGACATATTACCAACGTGTCAAAATGTGCAGACGATCACAAAATTTTCAATTAGATGAAGTTTATTGATTGAGCTTTATATGCTTCACAAGTGTTTGAAATACCAGCAATACTCACTAAAGGTAATGCCTATGATGAAGGCGTGAAGCTTGAGCGGTTAAGCAAGTTCAGGAGAAAATTGACTAGCACTAGAAATGCGAGTAAAAAGTAATCTCGAAATGATGTATTTAAATATTCAGAGGTTAAATTTCCATAAGAAGAAACTGGAATACAATGTACATGAAAACAAACCAGTGCTTGTTTGCCTGTCTGCAAAACATGTAGCAGAGGATTTCGCGAATAATGAGGTGGATGTTTCGGCTTACAACAGGGCTTGCTGTTTTTTTTTATCGGGCGTGCATACGTGATATACATTAAACCTGGATACAGATATGAAGAAATATCACTAAAGATAAAAATATGTGGTTATGCAGCATCGAAATCAATATAGAAAACCTAGAAGATTATCTGTGTTATGTATACTATTATTAAATGCTAGTGATGCATAATTTCTGAATATAATGGACTGTCTTTTTAAAGATATTACATTTATAATAGTAGCCAATTTAACATAAGTTTTTTTACCGAAAATTTACATGATTCATGATAATAATAAAAATAATAATAATAAAAGCTTTATTTGCCAATACAAAGTACAGATGTTTAAATTAAATACTAGTAGGTACTAACTTAAGATATTGACAAAATGGGGGAGTGAAAATTAATTTAAAAATTATGCTAGTTCATCCTCCTGAATGAGAAAAAGGAACAATATTTCCATGCGTTGCGAGCAAAACCGTACCTGAATGCAGAACAATGTATAAAAAACCAAAGATATATAATAAATTTGAAATAAACTATGAAAGGTCACTTAGTGTCATACAGTAATAAATATTTATATTTCGCTTTAAACCGACTAGCAGATAAAATTTTAAATTATTACTAATTGGCTAACTTATAACTGTTCAATTTTCTTCAAAAACTGAACTCGTACGTACTATTGATAGAGAACTAAAACACAAAGTACTTAATTTTGGTGAGTCAAATGTTTTACCTTCTTCTCCACCAGTGTATGTAGTTTTATTAATTACTGGATTGTTAGATTTGTGCGATAATGAGGTTGTTTTGTGTCCCTTAACAGCTTCGGGTTTTAGTAAAGGCAATCAGGTGTTATTAAAATTAATAGAAACTGACGCAACCCATTCGTCTTTATTTAAATAATATTAAAGCACTTTCTTTAATTTCTCATTTTTCTGATAATGTTTCCTTTGTCTATCAAATGCATGTTGACAAATATGGGATTTGTGGAATTGTGTATTAATAGCGTAAACTTGGCATTCTTCATACGTTTTGTTAATGCTCTCAAGCTTTCACTGATGAATCAGGAATATAAAGAATGAAGCAATTTCAAATAGATCTATTTTGATTGTAGCTTTGGATGTTCAAATTCTATAAAACATTTTTAAATAAAATCAATAGTATAGTTATTATAAATCAAAACATTATCGAGGCTGCCTTCAATGATTTATCGTCATTCTTTTGGTGCCTGGTAGTAGACAAACTACTGCAGGGGCTTAATGAGACTGGATTTAACTCTCAAGCTAATGCTAATGATCATCATTAACGGTGACCTGGACATAGAATATACGCAAAAACTCGTGCAAGGAGCATTTCACCTGGGAGAAAGATGGGGTGAGGTGGAAAAGCTCAAGGTTAATCCAGAGAAGGCTGCGAAAAATTTTTCCGGCCATCAATCTCTTCAGCCAGTTATTAGGCTAGGGACCTTTGCATCTTGGGGTTATACTGGACTCCAACTTGCTCTGGAAGGAACAAGTAGGTAGCCGTTTCAAGAAGGGAAATAATGCTCTTTGGGCTTGTAAAGGAGCTTTCTAATGCACGTAGGGCTTACTGCTAAAGATCATCTAGTAGATTTATATGGCTGTAGTATACCCCAATATCATCTACGGGTCCATCGCATGCTGTGTTTGCATACAGACTGAAAGGTATCGGCCACTATAGGTCACTATAGGTCACTATAGTTCACAGGGATACATCAGAATTTAAAGGAGGGCAGCTGACAAATGCTCGGAACTCTTAATGAGGTCGGATAAGCTCCTGCCCACTATCAGATCAAATAAACTCCTCAGACTTCACATTTCCGATAAACGCGTGTGGTTGCGAACGATGCGCAGCCTACGACCGGTTAATTAAGTAGATAGAGCTACGAACTAGGATGTTTGATCTGGCAGCACCAAGATGAAATGTGGAATACCTTGACTCGGGGCTTGGGGCGTGAAATAAAATCTTTTAAAAAAGGTAAGGGCAGTCAGCGCTCTGGTGTATTAGACCGTGTAGGAATGTGACTAATTGAATTTGTCTTCGTTTTACAATAACTATCGCCAAACCTGCCAAGAATGTCAACTTGGCTGAAACCTGTTTTAGGGCAGACGCCAAGTATTTATAAAATCTTTCTTTTATAAACTCAGTTGAAGTGATATGACATTGGCATATTGGAGACCACTCAATGGAATAATAATCCAGCCGGATCTAACCAGACGGAAGTAAAGTGTTCTTAAATCTTTACCAGGATCCAAAAGTCCTGGTTCTGTATTATCTGGTAAGCAGACGACTCCAAAAACGGATGCTGGTATTGGAGCGGATGTATAGGGAGAAACCTTGGGCTCGGATTTATTTTCGCCCTAGGTTGGAACTTATATAATCGAGTTACAGGCTGAAATTTTTGCAATCCTTAAATAGGAGAATGAGAACCTGTAAAGAGCCTTCAAAGGGGCGGATATCAATACTTGCTCGGAGAGCAGATCTGCTCTGTCTGCCTTTCAGCATGACAGGGTTCATTCTGCACTCACTAAGCTCAGTTTTGTTTCAGGGTCATCTTGAATGTCTCGGGAAATGAGAAAGCTGCTCATCTAGCACGCCAGGAATCCGCAATGCATCCAGTGAGACCTGGTTCTATAGTACTAAATGAAAAACTTTTGTATTCCATGCATAAATTTAATCCAAAAAGGACGTCTAATCAGCGTAACAGAGCGCTTTCGGCCTTAGCCATCATCAGTGTTACTTGTCAGTTGGAACAAAAGAACATATCCACAAGAGGCACAAACTACATCAAAACGACAACGGTCACATCAAAATTTAAAAAAAAAAACACTTTACATTATAAGAAAGGTTCACATAATTGAAACAATTAACAAATTAAAAGACAGACGTGGGAACCACGTTTTGATTGAACGACAAACATGTTCATGAGAGACATGCTGCGCTTTCTAAATTCAGCCAATTAATCATCATTATTTAAAAATTATTTTTCAACGTTGACTTTTTGTTTATTGGAAATTTAATATAGGCTTTTTAACCACTATTTGGTGATTTGATTTAAAGTTTAAATATCTGTTGGTGTGTGTAGGTTTTCTGTCTATTATGGTTCCGAAACTAGGTAAATTTTGTTGATAAGAATATCAAGGAATAACTTTTTTTTTTGTTAATTTCTTAAGTTGCAATGAATTGAATAGTAGGATCTTTTGTACAAATATGATTTAGAAAATAGTTCGTTATATGGATGAATTGAAAAATTGTAATCTATATAGCGACACCAAATTAAAAATTATATTGATTATTTTCAACAAAATTTGATTCAAAGTTTTCCATAAAAATATTACTTAGTAAAGGTGATATTAGTGATGGTGAACCCATAGCTAAACCATTGTTTTGTTGATAGTAGATATATTATATTGAAAATGTTTAGTATATACACAAAATATATGTTATTTAGGCATAGTGTTAATATTATATTTTTAATTTATTTGTTTTCATTTATTTAACCATTGCATTGGTAAAGTTTTAACAACAGGTACGTTTGTAAAAAACTCACAACATTAAAACTTACCAATATCCTGTTAAGATTTACATTAATTGTGATCGTTTTTCTTAAAAAAATTGTGAATTTATTATATACGAATTTGTGTTATCTGTAAGCAAATTAATAACATTAAGTAGATATTCAGCAATTGGGTGTGTTGATGAATCATGTAAGCATTACCTGCTCTTCCCAAGATTTTTATGGTTTTGCTGTTGTTGTATGGAGTCTTAAGTCTTAGACTTAACAGAATTTGGTTGTTCTTTTTGCACTTGTGTATTATCAATGAATGCTCTATCCCCTATAGGGCATACGATAATTTTTTCTACTGAAAGAATATCATATCAATACAGTAAAATATTAATTAATTTTTTTCAATTTTATTAAATATTTTGCTTATTTTCTAGGTAATACTTGCTATTGCGGCACGAAAATTTAATTTCCTGTGCGGGCGCACTATAAATATGATTGTATCTACTTTGAACAAACATCAGAGATGTAATGAATAGCATGTTATTTTATATTCAACAAATAATACATAAAGATTTTTTCATTTACTGCTGGATGGGAATAAACAAAAATGTTGTCACGGATATAAACCTATTTGGGATTGCTACATTTCTAGTTATTAGACCAGGCAAATTTATTTTTTCAATAAAGTTTAAGGGGACATTTTTTTTTCAATGGTAGTCGATAGGTTTTATGTTCAGGAACAAATATACAAAAATCCGAAAAAATCCATTGTGAGCTAAAAACGCCATCTTGAAAAAACATGGCCGATCGTTCAGATGCAATTAATATCTTCTTACCCCTTAGGTTAATTTCAACGTTTTTGAAATGAAAACTTCTTTGTGCGTGTTTTGCGTTTTTTTTTTGTGGGGGTTTAATGAGACCCACCCGTCACGCGTCACGCTCGGATATGTAACGTAAGGTTCCTTCTTCTGGCATGTTCCCTTATAGGTAGAGGGCCGCACTTTTCAGGGGATGTAGCAGGGGTAAAAAGAAGATCCTGGACGAAAACGGGACCACGTACTACCCCCCGTTTTGGCCAGGGGAGGGGAGAAGGAAAAACTTAAATAATTAATTTCAGGAAAACGGGAAGAGGTACAGGGTCGAAATTTTTATGGTAAGTGCGCCCCATGGGGGGGCCACCTTGGACAATACGGAGGGGACCGGGGCTCTAATTTAGGGGGGATTTTGGGGGAAAACCCGTTTTTCGCCCGTATCTCTGCAACGAAGGCTCAGATCGAAATTCTGACAAAACGATGACCAGGCTTGTTGAAGTTTTCACTTCGATCGTGTGGTCTTAAGCACACGCAATTTTTTTTATTTTTACGAAATTTTAACCTTAATATAACAAGAAAATGATCCTTTAATTTAGATCTAACCAAGAATATAAATTTCCTAACAAAAAAACTGAAAAAGAAAAAAAAAATTTGGCTTACATTTTACTTTTTAATACCACTAACTATCTTTACATTCTGCTTATTACAAAAACTCAGTCATTCAAAAGATTCTCGTCCAGAACACCAGCATATTTGCAGTCTATTCCTTGGAAGTGAAGGCACATAGATCTGCAGCGTTCGACTTGTGAACATACACATTTTTTTGGCAGCCGTTTCGACATTTACAGTAGATCAGACTTAATACTAGGGCTAGGAAATTTCCCATCCATTGCTGTACTTAAAGATAGGTCGTGAAAATAAAAAAGAAAACAATTTGCTATTAATGTAATTACTATTTGAAACACTACCTTCAGTGCATCTTTGGTTGGGGGGGAGAACGGCCAAATCAAAAGATTTGTCGAGCGTCTGCTAGCTATACCAATATTGTAAAGTCTATATCGTTCTTCATTAATGTCTCGGGACCCTTCTCATCCTTCTAATCCGTCCATAAAGAAGACAAATTCATAACCAACTTTTTTTAGTTCATCTATACTGTTCTCTCTAAATTGCTCTCTAAGTTAATTGAAATTTATTTTTTTCATCGCCTAGAAATCTGCTTTACTTATATGCATCACTGTTGATTCGCTGAGAATAATTTCAACTGGTATTTTCTTACTCTTTCTTAGTCAATGTTCTTCCTGTTTTGTAGAAGGGATGTTAGTATACCCATCTAACACAATTTTATTATGACATTTTCGCCAAAATGTTTTAATACATAAGATATATTATATTAACAGTGGTATTAAACTGGCTTTGTCACTTTTTTCAGACAAACTATTCTATTAAATAACTGCTGTGAGTTAAGAAGCATGATATCATCACGCAACTTTACTGCTTTGATTGCTGCTGCTAATGATTTTACTTTATTTTTCATTTTTAAATGCAGTTCAGAAAAGCTTTTATCTACCATAGATTCTACTAGATCTAATCCTATTTCTCTCGCCATGTCTGTGACAGTTAACGTTCTCTTCTGCGACAACTCCATTGGTTATGCATGCAAACTTACTAAAATGGTATTCAAAAGGATTGTGGTTTTGCAAAACTTTACCAACACGACGCGCAGCGTAATGTTTTGTAAGTCGTAAAAGCTTTAAAGGCCTCTTATGCACGTATATAATACGCTATTTTTTTTTATTACGAACGCATCATATTCTCAAAAATGTTTTTCTTTTTTGAGTTACGTAGTTACTATTTAGAATAAAGCAATGTTGTTTTTAAATGTGTTCCTTCATTTTGACATATAGTAATTTAAACGGCAGTTAAATATCTAGGTAAAAAAGGTAGATCAAATGTTTCTATAGCAACCTTTAAAAAAAGTAGGCGCATCATAAACATCATTTTAAGCACGTTGTCGCTTGCGATAATCGTTAATTATGATGCATGCGTAATAAAAAATATCCTTTATCACAAAACAGCTTAAATTCACTAGGCGGCATACTTTGTTCTAATTTGCTCATATTTTGTATATAAATGTGAGCAGAATTTGCGTAATGGAAATGACCTACAGCGTAGAAAAATGGAAGCATCATCTTTAAAGCTTTTAAGGCTTTTAGAAAAAGTGTCATTATAGTTACCATTTCATAAACATGGAGTGGGGGTGCCAATGCCAGGCGTGTACCGCGTGTCACGGAATTTAATCGGGCGTGCATAAATTGGACTGTAATATAGAAATAATAGATTTTAATAAAAAACGCGAGCGGACATGTTTTTCTTAAATGGTGGCTTTAGCTCACTTCCGATTTTTTGGGATTTTTAGATTTGCATTCTATGATAAAAGAGCTATCGTTTTCAACAAAAAAATAAATGTCCGCAAAAACTTCACACTTAACGTACATTTTTTAAAAATTTGCCTGGTCTATATATACAGAGCATAGTTATTGATGATCAGCTACCACAATACTGAATAATTTAGTATTTGACATAGTAAATTAAAGAGTGTGGCATTATTTGGACGTTGCAATAAAAAATACACAATATTCTAGTAAATGGCCATATCAGAAGTCAAGGAGAAACAGCAAAGCATTATTAACGATGTATTTATATGAAAGATTGGCGTTATATATATAATTTCTTTCTGTGGTTCCAATATGGTCCAGTTATTAATTAAAATTGAAGTTGCGTCCGCCATTCAATTGGAAGTTGCGGTAAGGTGGTTGAGCAAATGCCGTTAATACTTTTAATCAACGAACTTACGTGATTTCTAGAACTACCCAGGCCATACGTGACTAGCTTTCGTGTGTTTACGTACCTGAAACAGAAAATAAAGATTCTTTATCATTTTAATATAGTTCTAACCTAAACGATATAATCCCAAATACTAACACTATTGTATTTATGTTAATAATTCATGTACTTCGGTACAATTACACATTTTATATTGATATTTAGTTAGTTCTAGTTTACTATAACATGACTATATCGAGCGATTTCTTTACTTTTGCCTTAGTTCTTCTGTTAAAATACAAATCAAATTTATATATTGTTAATTAAAAAAAGTAGAACGCATCAGTGAAATATTACTAAATGCTTTTAAAACACGTTCAAAGTTTACAAATACCATGCTAATTGTTTCACTTCTTATAATTCTCATGCATATTGTATAAAGTTTTTCGATTCTACGCACGGTAACAAAAACGACTCTCACAAATTCTGAATATATCATTATGAAATCATAATCAGAACCCATATATAGTTATTAAAATATATTCGAATCATTTCTCTATTACAAGAGTAAGTTAAAACTAAACTGGTCCAAATTTTCAAAACTAATTAACTATACCATGAAAGCAATAACTATTAAACAAATATCACAATACACTTTCCTCGGATAGATTAGTTTCTTCGTCCATAAAATTTTAGAGCTCTTTTATAGTTAGACCTACCTATTTATTTATCTAACGTAACATAGCATGTAAAAGGTTTATGCTTTATGATCAAAGAATAACATACAAATCCCACATTTGGACAGTATTGCGTTTAACCATAGAGTCATGTTTGGGATGTAACCTCGGTTACCTTCCCAGTGCTGTTATCACATTATATGTGACTTTCTGAATATGCTAACTATATGTTATCCTTTGGTAAGATTCCCAGTTATCTTACTTATATTGAGAAGTGGATAAAACTATACTTATACCATACAACAGGCAAGATCTTAAATCATTGGATAAAAAATGCAAGACCACATATCTATTGGACGTAACGATACCAACAGATAACAACATTAGCAAAAAATGCACTGCAAAACTAGAGACCCTTTGCAACAAGAGTGGAAATAATCTGGTAACAGAGATGAGTGCAAACTATACCATAACAGACATCACACGTAAGACCTTCTGACAACATCTAAAAAACTTCAGCTGGATTCCATAATACTGAAGACATGCAATATATTTCAAAATGTTCTTAAGCAATGAGCACACTAGGGAGACTTGGTACACATCCGACTGCCTAGAGAGAATCCGGAAAAACTCCGACAAGATGTGAAATCTTTATTTTTGAGAAAGCAACGTATAAATATCTAAAAATTATTCCAATTTCTTTAAAAATGCATACCCTATAGAGCCAGACAGGTGATAGATGTAATGGTATTGGAAGCAAGTGAACCGAGCGCAAAATATATTTTCTATTTTGCTTTCAAAATGACACTCCCTTTGGGTGTCGAAATGACCTCCTTTCAAAACTACCTTTAATTTTCTTCAATGGTTGGTTGCACTGATATTAACAAAATTGTTTGTATCAAGTAGTAACGACATCGCAAAGCACAAGATAGCCGCTCAACTGCTGATCGGGAATAGAATCCAATTAATTTTGTTCGTAAAAAAACTTTCAAAATAGAAAAAAAAAATAGTTAGGAAACTGGCCGAAAGCGAGTCGTCTTCTGATTTCATGCTTCTGCGAAAAACATGATGTTTTAAAACCAATATCTTAATATGCTATTGTTGTAAGCGCTGCAGATATTTATTTACATCAGTACTTGTCATATTTAATGTCGATCCTACGTGTTAAAATTTAGATCAAGCCAGAGCCCATTAGTTGCTCTTTGGATAGCTCTTATTTGCTTCTGGTGATTTTTGTTTATCAGTACATGATTATTTTATAAAATGAACTGATTTCTCAAGAACAGTACAGAACTGGCCATTTAACGTGAGTACATATACCTTGATCAGCCGTTAGATGGAATCAAAATTAGCCCAAAACTATTAACTTTTCTGTGCTAAGTGTCAACGCTTCTTTAACAGCACTTATAAAGTCCTGCAAGCTTGTTTAGTATAAATAATTTATGCATTTCTGGGTTAACGCTTGGCGAAGACATCCTTTAGTATGGGCTCATATGTAATAGATTAGTTTCTTGAAAAAAAAAATACTGCTTCAACTTGAACGATGTATTTCCAATTTAAGGGTTTAAAACATATCAAGATTAATATCAATACAAACTAAATATATTTATTTATTTAAAGAGCGGTCCTTGCCCTTAGAAAAAAATTTCATAAGTGCAAGTTTTCTCAGAAGAATGGAA
The DNA here is from genome assembly GCA_016904865.1 of Pissodes strobi. NCBI lineage: Eukaryota > Metazoa > Arthropoda > Insecta > Coleoptera > Curculionidae > Pissodes > Pissodes strobi. The sequence continues at coordinate 173,741 of MU182905.1, read as the reverse complement.
TATTTTCTATTGTCTTTCTGACACATTTGTCTTATATTTATCAGAATTTCTCAATTGCAATTTAAAAATATATTTCTGATATCTATATGCCAGGTAGTGTAATTTTATATATCGCTGGCATTTTATTTCCCAGTAAAATTTGAAGTAAAACTTTCTTGCCTGGAAGGCTAACGAATTTGATAACTTCTCTTTGTTTTTGAATAACAACAGTCAAATATCTCCAGGCTTTAAATGAAAATGGGGAACAACTATATTGAAAAAAAGGCCATGAAGAAATGAAATTAGAGTTAATTCCAATAGTGGAGAATTACAATGAACTCGTTAATTAAATAATATATTTAAAACCGTATATTTTCCTAGAAAATAGGAAACCTTTAATTATTTTATTCCGGAAAAGTTTTTATCCGGAACACATTGGCAAAGCTGGGTTTTGCTTGAATGTTACATGGGAATCAAATCTGTAGTTATATGATTATTTCGATAAAAGTGATTGTTAAAGTAATTAAAATTAATGGTAATAACGCTGATCATAATGCGATAATTTTTGGATGTGTAGCGTCTTTTATTTTATTAATGTTTCTCTGTTCTTGTGCTTGAAACTATTAGTTTCTTTATTGCTATTTATTTATCGATATACAGTCTTTCAAAAAGTTCGCATTATATGGGAAATTCTTTTATTAAGGATTTTAATTGGTATTAGCTTTTGCTTTAAAAAAAGATGAAAAATGATCTACTCGAACGCCGTCATGTGACTTTCTTTACATGTCAAAATTGATTTTGCTTAAAACGGGCTTATTTTTCAAAATATTAAAAAGTTTGATGATGAAAAGTTGTTTCTTTTCAAATTTTATATAAGTATACCATATTTGAAGATTCAATTAAAACATTTATTTTTAACATTTTTTTAATGTCTACGAATTTTATGAAAAAAATTAAACATTTCTAACCTTGATAAAACAACTTTATATCGACAGCTCCATCATATTATTAACTTTTTGTATCTACATATCAATAAAAAAAAATTTAAATGAAAATAACGCTTAAGTTTCGGTTACGTTTGATGCAAATTTACATTTCATGTAATTTTAATATTTTTTTTTCAGTATTAAATTGATAACAAAATACAAGTAAATTAAAATTTAATCAAACTGATTTACGTATGCAATCAAAATTTATGACTTTTTACGGAATAAATTACCTTAACCTTCCGGAAGTGGCGCACTATATAGTAACACAAGAGGTGGCGCCAAGTCTGACAGACCCAGCTAAGGAAAAAATATGTAGGGTAATTTTTAACAAAAATTTAGTGCGAGATATGTTTTATCGTATTATTTATGAGTCAAAAATAGGAACAAAACGTTAAAAAACAAAATTGGTTCCAAATTTATTCTCAAAGGAAAGTAACACATAAAAAAAATTACGAGAGATACAAATGCATAAAAAACAACAACCAAGACACTTTTTTTGGTTTTTCTGCTTTAAATGAGTAGAACATAAGTCAGATGTTCAGTTTTAATTATTTTCTATGGCATCCAAAAAAAAAGCACACCAAGATTTTAGGTGAGATAGGCATATAAATTTCTTATACTTTTCACAAAAAAATCTGGTTTTCGAGTCCTTTACACAAAAAAAAATACATCTTTTACGGGTTCCTGGTGCAATGTTTTCTTGCGGCTCTGAATTGACAGATGTTCCGGCATAATCTTGTCTGCTCTCCCAGACTGCTTGTGGAATATTTTGTTCAAAAAACGCCGAACTAAATGTGGCTTATGTAAAACTAAATTTTATGAACCACTACACAATACAACAGTTACCCTTTATCTAAAATATTATTTAAACAATACATCAAAAAATATTGTGATTATTTACCAAAATAGAAAAAAAAAACAAATTACTCAACACACAAAAATAGTTACACGGATAGTGGCGCCAAGTCTCACAGACTTTATGTATAATAACTTTTGTCAAAATTCAACCTCCGTCGATCTCCCTAGTCAGGCTAACACTGAACGGTATTCTAGGAAGGTACCGGGCTGGACGTAGTTGTAGCGATATCTGGAGGTCCAGGATACGTAACTAAAAAGTGGCCGGGTCTGTTAGACTTGGCGCCACTTCCGGAAGGTTAAAGCTTCAATGATTGATTGTATTCTAGCTTAAAATGCTGAAAAATTCCTAAATAATTTTTTATGACGTTGTAAATTTTATGATTTTAATTTAAACACTGAATTAAATTTGCATTTTGAAATGCATACCAATAAAAAATATATATATCGAAAGGTATGAGCACACTTAGTATCTGCTCGTGCCTACAGTTGTAAGATTGTTTCATCCTCCAAAAATGAAGCAAAAATTTTCCCGTTTCTTAAATAATAGTAGTATTTTTAAATTTAGATAGTATTTCTTAATAACTAAAAATTTGTAATTTATACATGTTTGCTTATTATAATCCCATATAATTTTTGTGACGGCAAATATTGCTGATAACGCCTTTTAGCATTTGTCAATTTGGTGGTGTAGGCTATGAAGACAAATTAAACAGTTAAGCTAGGAAAACAATTGAATACTAAATGATTTATTTGACATATTTAACAAATACGAGGTAGAAAAACGTAAAAATGTTGTCTTTACAAGAAAAAATTGAGATTATTTTAATTTGTGGAGAAAATACCCCATTGACGAGTTGCTGAACTTTCTAATGCCCGACATGCGGGAAAACATTTGCAGCAATCGACTTTGAGTAGAATTTTACCACGATTTAAAAGTACAGGTTCAGCCGCAAATAATTAAAAAAAAACCTCATAAGTTCTGGGAAAACACTAAGGAAGTAAAATGATTGTTTAAATGTGATAGAACACGGTGCAGCCAATATATCTAATATTACTGAAAGAATGAATGTTAGTGAAAGCAGCCAATTTAGAATTTTGAAAACAAAAAATGATGATTTTTCTATGTGGTTTCATGGAGTCTGAAGAAAAGTTTAGATTTCCATGCAATATTTTGTCGACAAACGAAGCTATGTTCACTTCAGGTGGATCTGTACGTTCACAAAATTGAAGATCGTGGGCCCAAGAAAACTTCTATTTTGTTATTAAATGTCGCGACCAGTATTCATTTAAAACCAATGTTTTTTTTTGGTATATTAAGTAATCAAGTAATGGGACTCCACTTTCTCAGAGAACACAATGTAATCCGCCATTTTATAGCGGCGACCATATTGGATTTACAATTACACAGAATGTATTAAATTGCATTGTCATCAGAACTAAAGGTGTGTACCAAATATCAGATCAATCTGTCAACAGGAAGGGGGTAAAAGTTCAACTACAAAATTTGACCCAAACAAATAAATAACAAACAGGTCAAGCTAAATAAAACCGTTTAAAAAATCAATTTTGACAGGTAACGAAAGTCACATGGCCGCGTTCGATTAGTTTGTTTTTCATCTCTTTTAAAGCAAAAGCTAATGCCAATATTAAATTTCAAATAAATTCCTTAATAACATAATTTCCCATATGATGCGAACTTTTTAAAAGACACTGTATTTTATCATTATTTGTAATTAGTATTAGTGTACGAAATTTAAGGTAAGCAGAAACATGAGAAAATAACGGCCAGATAACATAGTAGCTATTGTGAGGTAGCCTTTTTAAAACTTTAACACAATTCTACTATATTTATAGCAGAATACAACATAATATTTTTTTATCAAATATAAATATGCCCGCAGACTACAATGTAAAACCAGTTAGTCGATCTTTAGCCATTTAGAATGCTAAATCATCCACATGTATGTATTTGCATGTACATACTCGTTAACGTAAGCAGAAGTGAATTTTCATGGAGTGTGTAAACTGTTTTGCTGGTATCACTGGTAGGGGAGATTCACAAAAGTGTTTTGCATTCGTTCCCAGAGAAGCTGCATTTTGTGCCAATAGTTATTGGATAAAAGAAAAATGATGTAAGTTTTGTGAATTTATTTATTAATTCCAAATGTTACAATGATTAGAAGAATTATTAGAAAATCTTTTTCACTTCTTCCCAACTATTTTCCAATAAGTTCGATGTTAGATATGCAATTTGCTATATATTTGTCCCATTATGAGGTTCACTTAATTTGTTATCAAAGGAATTTCGAAGAGCGAAAGAGCATATTAATAATTTATTAATAATTTAAAATATTACAAATATTAGAAAAACTTTTTCACTTCTTCCCAACTATTTTTCAGTAAGTTTGATGTCATATTATATGCAATTTTTTATTTATTTGCTGCATGAGTAGGACATTTTGCACTATCATTAAGTTTACTTAATTTGTTTTCAATAAAATTTTTAAAATAAAATTTTCGATGCAAAAAATATCGAGAAGATAAAATTAATATATATTTTTTCAGAAATCTTTTCTTATGTATATTTTCAATACTTTTGAGCATTAGAATGTGACATCACAACAATAGATATTTGCCATTAGTTTTCAGCAATTGATCCTTCTTCGTAGCCATATTATGTCATTAAATACAACTTGTTTTGTAAGAACTTAGTAATTCCTAGTTTCTTATTATACATTTTGTTGCAAAAATGTTTTGTACGGTTTTCTTGAATTACTGATATTTTTTGGAAATATGTAAACTTTTATTAGAAAAAAATTATTAATATAACTTTCAAAAATTCAATTTTAATCTCGATAGATGTTTTAAAAATAGGATAAAAAGACAAATAAAACATTCTGATATTTTAACGTAGAAACTTCTGTTATTATTATTGTTTTTAATATGGCCATTTGACCACGATCAGCAGTTTTTTCGAAATGTGTAACCCTTGCCGAAAAAGCGATTACGTTTAAATAATATTTCTCTACTGGCATGCAGTGCAGCAACTGTAAAAAATTTCGACTACCTTGAAATATCATGTAAACGATGTTACAAAGGTAAAATTATATAAATTATTTATTTTGGTACACAGATAATTATTGCAAATTTAAATTCATGCTCGAAGTTTCAGCCGTCTATGATAAAGAAGATTTTGTAACTCTTTTTGAAAAATAGCAAATAATAAAATTATCACCTAATTCTAGTACCCCCGCCTTTATGCAAAGTGTTCCCAATTAGTAAATGTATGTATTATTTAAGAAGTTAAGTTGCTGATGTGGATTTCAAAAATCGAAAAAATAAAAAAACTTTGCACCACTGGTATCAGAACTATCTAAAGAAATAAACACCTGGGAAATATTTTATGATGAAAGTTGAAATGTACGATGAAATTTTTAGCAGTAGATAAATTAACGTCAGATAGTCAAGTTACTTACCTAAGGCAAAAATCTAAAATCTACCTAACTCTATTTTATAGTAACTGCTTTCTTAATCAAGCGGAACCAAAAAGAACCAATCCTGGGACCCTACTAGTCACATTTGAACAACCAATACAATGAAATGTACGAAATAGGCCCTCTATCTATTTGAACTATCCTACATTTAATAATTTTCATTCTTTCGCATGCGACTAATCTATCAGATATATTTCAATTAATTTTAAATTTGTAATTGTTATTTTATGATTATCAAAAGCATGCTCGGCAACACTTGATTTTTCTGTTCTACCATACTTTAAATGAGCTATGTGTTCTTTGAATCTCGTTTGTAAAGATCTTCTAGTTTGTCCAACATACTTTTGATTACAATCCATGCATCCAATTTCATATATTCCACTTTTTTCCAATATTTCAAAATTATTGGGTGGTCCAAAAGACAAAATTGAAATATTCGAAAAAAGTGGAATTTATGAAATTGGATGTATGGATTGTAACCAAAAATATGTTGGGCTAACTAGAAGATCTATATAAATGGGATGCAAAGAACACATAGCTCATTTAAACTATGGTAGCACAGAAAAATCAAGTGTTGTCGAGCATGCTTTTGATAATAATCGTAGAATAACAATTAAAAATTTAAAATTAATTCATAATATATCTGATAGGAGATTATTAAGATGCATACGAAAGTATGGACATTATTAAATGTAAGAATAATTTAAATAGAGATAGAGTGCCTATTCCGCACAACAGTATTGGTTGATCAAGCATGACTAGAAGGATCCTAGGATTGGCTCTTTTGGTTCCGCTTGATTAAGCAAACAGTTAATATAAAATAGAGTTAGGTAGATTCCAAGTTTAGTTTTAATCATCTTCTGATGATGCTAGCATGGTTAGCGAAACGCGTGTCTAGTGCAAAAATTCTGTTTCGGTATTGTGGATAAAACTCCGTTTTAGTACGTCTGTACGTATCAATAATTAATTAGATTTTTAATTAGTAGATAATTGATGTGGTATTGGTAAATGTTCCATTGTTAGATTTTCATGTTTTCGAAAATTTCAGATTTTTTGTTACCCAATGGTATACGGAAATCAAATTCGAAACATTCTGAGATTATTTTATTGCTTTCTCTTGTTTATTATTTTTTTTATTTTACGCCTCGATTAAAAGCAAGACCAGAACCAAGATATCACGTTGGTTTGCAAGACCGAGATCAAGACTCTATATATGTCCAAGATCATTCAAGTCTAATCTTGCTTTGCTCATCACTATTTACCTTCCCTGTATTACCTTACCTCTTTAGGCTATAATAGGTTGTCCCTAGTTATACATTTTTGGAAAATAACCTTATTATTTTTTCATTTCATTTCATCCTAACAATTATTAATTGTTTCCAGCAATCAATGAACTAGTTGTTCATTTTTGTCATCAGGTCATTACTAATGCACCACGATTCTAAGATAGCCTTGCTAAATTAATACCAGCAGTTTGTTGTTGTCGTATGATCTAAGAAATACGTCTTTTCTGAAAGCCTAAAACTTTCAAACATTTAAAAGACTATAGCAAATTTTTGTAGGATTTTTAAGTCCGTTTTTCATTGGATTAACTTTTTATTAGTTTTTAATGTTAATCAGCTCTAACATTTCTTTATTATCTTGATGAGATTCCAAATTGGATTTTTTTAACATTAAACTTATTTTCAGGAATATTCTAAAGTTTTTTGCCGTTAGCATATTATGGACTTTCGTTCATCCAGCCAAAGTAATATCAACGTCGTCATGCAAATGTTGGGAAGACTATCAAGCGGAATTTGGTGAATCAGGACTACAATGTGTTGCTCTGGGTAATATGCAATACTTTAGTATCTATTATGATATCAAAACATTGAAAAATCTACTTATCAAATTATAACCAAACCACTTTAGCAAAATTGACGATATTTTCGACATATGTTCGAGATTAATGTTTAATGTAAGGGCCTTAAGGGTTTTCCCTTAAAAAATAAACAATTCCAGTATGATAAAATTTCAAATGAGAAGTATAAAAAAGACTTCACATAAAACCACTTTTTTAACATTTCATGTTTTGAATATTTTTCTTATTATAGTTATGTGGTCAAATTTGAAATATATATGGATAAAGTAAAAAGCGTAACTACATTTTCAATGGTGCCGCAACAGTACAATTGACGATGCGCGACGAAACACGGTCGGATGAATCGGGGACATTGAGAAAAATAAAAGAATAGGTTATAATTTCTGCCTTATATTAATTGTACTACAACTGTACGTTTTCAATAGGATCCTTTATCTCCACTGTGTAATTTGTCGAAACAGTGTTTTAAATGGATTGAAAATCTGGGATTTCAACATGCACCTTTTAAAGGCATCAATTAGCGGCGGAATTATTTCTGATTAGAATTTTTTTTTGATAATTTTGACCATTTACTTATAAATTAAGGCTAGTTGTCGTATTTCGATGCCCAGATAATATATTTACTTCACTTCGCGATTTTTAAAATAATTATAAAATCGTTAGACTGCCAACTTTAGACTTAGACCTAGGTTTAAAATTTAAACCCATGACAAAATAAGTTTAAGCATGTAACTTCTAAATATGCTAAACCTGGTAGCTGTTTAGAATTACCTATTACTAATGGAACCTGTTAGATATTTAATTTACTTTAAAGTTAAGCTTAAACCTATCGGCAAAAAAACTAGTTCTATAGGTTTAACCTTAGTGAATCGGGCATCATTTTAAAAGCAGCGCCTTGCCAGAAAACCTTTCACTTGAGCCCAATTTAATTCCATTGGATTCAGTTCATAGTGGAAGGGAGGAAGGCAAAGTACTCCCATATTTCGTTTTAGGAATGCAAGGAGGCTTATTTATGATTTCAAATAACTCCATTTTAAACGCTAAAAAATGTCATGAATCAAATACATGGCGATTTTTCCGAATTCACCCAAAATTTCCTATTTGATGATAAATTAATTTTTTATATATGTGCATATTTTGTCAATTCCCAATTAACAATATCTTAGCAGTACTTAAAAAGATACCTAGCCGATTACTTTTTGAGATATAATCAAATTCGATAAATAGCATTGTATTGTTGTATATAATATATATATTTCATTTGTACAAAAATGTGGAGGAATAAAAATGAGGTATTTTGCAAACGACTCTCGACCACCCCTGAAGCATTACCATCATCAATTTTAAAATCTTAAATGACACTGCCGACTTTTGACATCTTTCTGGGGAGCTTATCAAAAATGCTTTTTAGCGAGACCAAAACTAATGAGATTTAAGTTCGAATTCTTGCAGAATTATGAGAAAATATTTTAAGAATAGCTTTTGCAAGATTGGGCTGGAAAAATTAGAAAATAAACGTACATTATGAAAAAGGATTCCCAGCATAAATTAAAACACTACTGTACTGCGAAAACTCTCTACTTTTTGCACTAACGCAAATAATTTTTTAACTATTCTATAAAGTGCTTAAAATGATAATTTTATTCCAAGTAGAAATACTGCCGATTTTCAAATTCTGGCTGAATTTTGTAAACTGGTGATTTAATGTAACTTCATGAAAAGGAGAATATAGGGGTAAGATTAGGTGATATTGGCGGCCACGAAATTGTGCCTCTTTTGCCAATCAACTGGTTTGGATAATTTTGGTTCAACCACTCTCTCGCCACCGCAGCAAAGTGTAGGGGTGCAGAAGATTTTAGATTCCCTTGTAATTCTCTTCCTTTTGGTTTTAAGGTTCATGAAAAACCGAGGGCTCTATGGATTGGTTAAGCATTACAGCATAAACTAGGCTGGTTAAAATTCCTTCAATAAAAAAGGACCTATGATATTGTCTTCCGGTATTTTCGCCCAAATACTGATTTTTTTGTGGATAGAGTGTGCCCCTGTGTTAAAAGATGTAAATTAACGTTACTATAGTAGCGACAGTTCGGTTTATTCCCATGATCATTTAGGAAAAATATCAGACCCTCTGGATGCGCGACCGCTGCTAAATGACGCGTCGACACCTTTGCATTTATAGAAACATAGACAATGACCTCAATCTGGATATCTTTATCAATCACTCTAGATTGTTGTCCTTTTTGCCAGGATGCCTTTCATTAAAAGTGGTGCCAGTTCTTAAATAGCACATACCCTGACCGCCACATTTCTACTTGCTCTTCCATAAAATACATCCTTTTCGAATTAAATGTTGGCAACAGCAAGCACATTAAACTTTAAATGATTTTAAAGATGCAAATTTTACAAAGAAAAAACAAATATTATGCGCTATTGCAAAAGATAGCGAATTTCAGTATTACGATAGTGTTTGATTCCTGTTTCATCATTTACGGTTATTTTCTACAATTGTTCTGCCTAATTTTGCCAAAGCCAGTTTTAAAATATTTTCTCAAATTTTTGCTAACATTCATTTAGTACCTAAACCTCGTTAATATTAGTATCGCTGAAAAGTATTTTTAATAAGCTTTTCAGAAAACCTGGGGCAACAGGAATTTGGTCAAGTTCAATGCAGCAAACACACAAGCAGCCACGTTAACCAATAAAGTTAATGCGGCGGGTCCTGACATCATTATGGCAGGATCGACCATTCCTTCATTATCGTCAATGGGACTACTGGGTGCCTCGGTCAACAGCAATATGTCCTGGCATGACCACGTTACTAACATCGCAAAATCAGCCTCGCAGAAGCTTGGCGCGCTATTTGGCAACAAAAAACTGTATACACCGTAGCAGCTGCTCTTGCCCTACAAAGCGAAAATAAGAAGTTGCTTAGAATACTGCTCACACATCTGAGGTGTCGTCGGCGACCCGGAGTTTACCCGGGATCTGGATAGTCTGGAACACTGCAGACATGTGGCAGAGATATCCCTGTTTTACAGATATTTTTACTGCAGATGTTCCCACTATTTAGTCCACATCATCCTGCCCATCAGACAGTCGCGACAGACAACAACTGGAAACACCTAGAACGTCGCTTTACTCCTCCTTTGCCTGGCGCACTGCAGCACTGTGAAACTCAGTCCCAGCAGATCTGTTTCAGCCTAATTACAATCTACAACTATTCAAGAACCATGGCAATCAACATCTTCGCACACACCGCTTGTCCTAGATCCTATGGATCTACTTTTAGTGTATGTGCCACTGCCATAAAAAAGAAACGTCTCACAAGTGGGGAAGCATCATATACACTGTGGGCAAAATTAAATTGGAACCCTCTTTAATGCTTAATAACTTTTTTATTTTCAAAGGATTTTTTATCATTTTGGGATATGGCCTAAGGTATTAGGATTAAAAAGAACTTTGCAAAGATGGTCTACTTCAGTGGCGTACAGAAAAGGGAGTATTTTTCAAAACCAATGTATTTCAGGTCGTTGCAAAAATCGGCCAAATGAAATAAAGATGTGAAAATGGCCAAAAAAGATTTGAAAAGGTTCGGAATATTGACCATTAAAAACTAGGTCAATACAATCAAAATTAAAATTTGTACTTTAATTTTGATAAAACCATGTCTTGTGGGCCAAGTTAAATTGGATCCTTTTTTAATGCTTAATGACCTTTTATTTTCAAAGGATTTTTTTATAATTTTTGGATATGTTATGGCCTAAGGTATTGCGATTAAAAAGAACTTTGCAAAGACGGTCTACTTCAGTGGCGCACTGAAAAGGGAGTATTTTTCAAAGCCAATGTATTTCAGGTCGTTGCAAAAATCGGCCAAATGAAATAAAGATGTAAAAATGGACAAAAAAGACTTGAAAGGGTTCGGAATATTGACCATTAAAAAACTAGGTCAATATGAACGAAAATAAAAATTGATACTTTAATTTTGGAAAAACCATGTCTTGTGGGCCAAGTTAAATTGGATCTTTTTTAATGCTTAATGACCCTTTATTTTCAAAGGATTTTTTATGATTTTTGGAACATCATGGCCTAAGATATTAGATTCAAAAAGAAATTTGTAAAGCGGGTCTATTTCAGTGGCGTACATTAAAATTTTAAATATATATTTTTTTAATTTTAAAAAATTTAAGTAGATTCAAAATTTCTGTACGCCAATGAAGTAGACCCGTTTTGCAAAGTTCTCTTTGATTCTAATGTCTTAGGCCATAACATATCCAAAAATGATAAAAAATCCTTTGCAAATAAAAAGTCACTAAGCATTCAAAAGGATCCAATTTAATTTGGCCCACGAGACATGGCTTTACCAAAATTAAAGTATAAATTTCAATTTTGTTTGTAGTGACCTGGTGTTTTAATGGTCAATATTCCGAACCGTTTTAAATCTTTTTTGCCCATTTTTTGACATCTATATTTTATTTGGCCGATTTTTGCAACGACCTGAAATACATTGGTTTGGAAAAATACCCCCTTTTATGTACGCCACTGAAGTACAGCCTCTTTGCAAAGTTCTTTTTAATCCCAATACCTTAGGCCATAACATATCCAAAAATGATAAAAAAGCCTTTGAAAATAAAAAAGTTATCAAGCACTAAAGAAGGTTCCAATTTAATTTTGCCCACAGTGTAAGTGTTTAAAGTGGATGAGGATAGCGCTAGAGTGAGGGTGGTCCCCAAATTCGTCATTTTTATTTCCCCTCGTTTTTATAGAAAGTGTATTTTTTGGCTTTTTGATATATTTTTAGTGTAAAAATATAGTTATTATAAGATTTCAAATTGTCTTCCTGTGTAAACATAATGTGCATAAATTTTCAAAATCAAAATCAGTTTTAATCATCTCCTGATGATGCTAACATGGTTAGCGAAACGCGCGTCGAGTGCAATAATTCTGTTTCGGTATTGTGGATAAAACTCCGTTTTAGTGCATGTTGCCGAAGGTTCCAAACCCCAACATAGGTGCATAAATTTATTTAAAGTAAAAGATGTAACAAAGTGAGAGCAATTGATTATCGACAATCATAAGAGAATCTGATAAATTTAAAAAGGCAAAAAGTTGCGTAGATTATCCCTCATCAATATTTTTTGCTAATTTTCACTGCCACGATGAGTTCAGTTTCAATACAAATGTAAACAACTTCAACTTACATTAAAATTGCGAGACTCCTATTTTTTTTCTAAACGATATGTTAAATCAGAAATTATTAAGGACTTTTTACACAGTTTTATTTGTTCTAACTGATAAAATTAGCCGATAGTACAAAAGCCAGTGGTGTACCACTTTTATTTTAGATTCGGTTCAAAATATCAAGAAAAAATGAATTGTACAACTTTTAAACCTTTTATTTCCACAATTAAGCGATTGCGTGATTGCGAATCTAGTTGACATGATATGTCTTTCTAAAAACTATCCAAGGAATCGTCCCTTAAAATTTCATAGACAAATTTGGAAACACCCTTTATAGTATTGTGATATATGCTGATCATATCAAACTTTATCAGCACTGTGTAATAATACGTAAAATCCGTTGAAAGCATGAGCTTTAAAATCCTTATAATTATTTTAAGCAACAGCTAAACACGTGTATTAATAATATCTTTACTCTCAAAAATATATAAAATATGTAAAATGTCCGACGGCTGTCATACGCTCGTTTAACTGTGCGACATTTTGGCAAAGCTTGGGACTAAAATCATGGGCCGTACTAGACGTAATGTTTGTTTTCTGAATGAACACAAGCAATACAAGATATATATCTACCCGGAAGTTAGCTGTTAGTTTGCGTCAACACATTAAAATCAAACTTGTTGCCTTTTTTTTAACAGCGGGCTTGTCAACTAAATATAACACGCTTACGTTATAACTGATATAGACATTTAATCATAGGAGAGGATCCATTGGCATTTAAGGAATCTTAAATCTTGCCTTCTTTTTCTCCCCAGTACTTTAGAGCAAATATTACAAACCTAAGAAAATGCGGAGTCTGTTTATGGGCAAAACGTTTCTAATATCCACACAGCATCTCAGATATAAAAAAGAATATATCAGAACTAGTCTCGATTTTTGATAAGTTGGAGATTGTTATATAGTACAATTCTACTAATATCTGTATTTTATTGAAATTCAATCACTCTATGATGTCTCTTACGGTTTAAACGGGTCCGATGCCATCATGCGTCTATCCCACTTGAAAAACGTACTTGCATTTTGTTTCAGACCAATTCCACGTAATGCCCTGCAATATGCCGAAGCTTCCAAAATGCGAATGTTCGGGAGGGGTTAGCAGTATCTTAAAAGATGAGAGCGGCACTTGGTGCACGAAGTACACCAAAGGGGAGGAGCAGATGCGATGGCCGTGTGAAAACACGCAGGAATGGGACGAATTTTTCAAGAAAAATCCTAATCTCTTATAAGTGCAAAACTATCTATAAGAAAGTCAAACATTTCAATCGTATTCCGAGAAAGAAAAAAATAATTATAGCTCTGTGTGTCTATACATTTAAAACTGATATTAAATAACACAGTAAGTATATTGTAATTTATATTGCCGTTATCCAAATTATTACAAATTAAATGTTAATAAACAAATATATCGGTACAGATATTTAGACATATTTCATTTAAAAACAGCGTGGCCTATATAAAAGAGCACATAATTTAAATCTTATAAGCCCTAAACTATTCCCAACTATGGGAACAGTGAACTGCTTGTGAGCACCTTTGAAAAAGCGAAAAGTTAATAAAAATAAATAAATATTGATTTATAGACATAATCCGTTTTGGAAGGCCGGAATTTCCAGAAAAAAAAAAGATTGATAGGCAATCTTAAATAAATACATCAATGTCAATAGTCCCACAATGCAAAAACTGTCGTTATTTTAATTTGCTATTTTGATGAGTCCAATTAGTTCTTACAATATTAATTTAATTTTTGACAATAAGGAGGATATTTCTTTGCTGCATTAAACATATTGTATTCACCATTTTCTACCAGAATTAAGTGAGATTGTTGACTAATGTATCCCATAGTTCATGTTCATGGATACCATTTGTATTTCCATATAACTTTAAACGCTTATGTCCTTACCCGAAAATACAAATCCTTAAGATTCCTTAAGAGACCATTTTGTTAAAGTTAAATTTTAGAATAATAGTAAGTATATACCATTCATATGTTAGGAAGGAAACGACAGAGTTTTTATTTCGAAAACCGATGCAATTTTTGTGAAATGTATTGCTTATATATTTGGAAATTTCCTCATAAAAAAAGGGTTGCACTTTTGATAAGTTGCGCATAAATATTTTTTCCCTACAGGCTTCAACCATTTTTTCAGGCATTAATAGCGTCTGTCTGAACCTTGGTCAATGATACCGCTATTCTATTCTATTCTATTCTATTCTATATACTCTGGATATGCGGCAATTTATCATTCTACTAACTATCTAAGAACTACATAAATGTTCTCGAAGAATATTATAAAATATTAATTCTGATTTAAATAGGAGTGACATATATCAAAAAAATAGCGATGAATTGAGAAAATAAGGGATATATCTATTCAAACACAGCAAAGCAAGTAACAATTCAAAATAAACAGTTCAAAACCCCCAGGGTCTATGGCTTGCCTAAAGCTAATAAACAAGGGATACACCTTAGATGAATCGTCTCTTGTATCCAGTCCCCTCTCGATAAATTATCTAAATTTCTAAAAATCATTTTACAAAATAAATGATTTCAAAAGTAAAATAAAAAACATATTGATACCTGATAATCATACTCATACACTAGTATTTCTGAATGTCATATCGCTCTATACAAATGTGCCTATAGATCTAGCAAACGAAACAATAAAAATAAAATGTAACAAAATAAAACCTTACACCTCGCCTTTCACCGACTTTATAGATGCGGCTGAACTTAGTTAGAAATCCACCTATTTTATGTACGAAAAAAAGGCTCTCAAACATAATATCGCAGTTGCCCACCAGGGATTTAACCTTTTAAAGAGCAGTTTTAGTAGACTTAAATGTAAAATTTCTAAAGACAGAAATGCCAGTTAATTTACGAAATACCATGCAAAGACTGTAGTGGAATCTATATTGACCAAACAAGCCAATATTTGAAAAATCCATTGAACGGACATAAGTATAACAAAAAACAAACACTCTGACAATTCATCTCTGGAAAAGGTATTCATTTGGCTTTGAAAATATAAAAATTACAGTTAATATTGTTATACATACTTTATACAGGTGGGTTTTTAAATGTTGGTATGTCGCCATACTGTTTATACTTTCTCTCATAATAAAGCTAATAAGCTTTCATGTCTAAAATTATTTTATTCATTAAAATAAATATATCTTGGCACGAATAAATACTGCTATTTTCAAAATCTCCCTATCCTTAACTCTATAAATCGAAGGAGCTTATCCAAATATAGGTCTAAAGACGTGATCTGTTTCCATTATCCACAACCCAATTTCGTTTCGGCCCCCCCGTTCTGCGTTCCCTTAACTGACGTTATAAAACGAAGACAACGACACATACATAAAAATGCACGTCATAAACAGGTTTATGCCCGTCATAACCATTATTTTTGGACATCTTACAATATGAAGTATGCAAAGGCGCAAAGCCCGCAGAACGTGTATGTTCTATTAACGTGGGCGACATAGCACAGAATATATTGAGTAGCAATAAGAGAAATCTAAACTCTTTATGATACAAATCCTAAAAGCCCTTAAAAATAATTGTTTTTTTTTTAACTTTTTTGGTATATTTGATATTGTCTTATTACATTGTTATCGAAAAAAGATAAAAAATTGCAGCGCTTAGGACAAAAATATATGATTATACATTATACAATATCTTCCATCAAAAGTAAATCGTAAATGTAATTTTCAATATTTAGAAAATACATGTTAGTCTATATTATGAAAGCTATAAAGGCAATTTTTATGAAGCACAAAACATAAAAAACAGTTACATTTCAAACATTTTATTTGGTAATTTTTTGACAGCTTTGATTTTTGCATCGATCATTTTTTTCTTCATACTGAGGCCAATGGTCTAATTTCTCAAGCCTGCAGTCATCATTTGGACCATTTGAACGACATAACCTTTTAATGTTCTTAGGAATGTTTGAGATAGAAACACGTCCCAGTTTTCCTGCCCAACAAAGTGAGCTTGCTACGTCAGCCTTGAAATCATATGGAGACGTTCACTATAGTCGGACATTTCACATTTATTTCTTGTTTAGCTTTTCTATCAAACCTTTTTATAGTTCATTCGGGATAAGCACTGGTAAAAGTTCTCAATAATGTGACCGGCCTATTAGCATGCCATCATATTAGTTCCAGTTCTGTACTCCCATAAATAGCCTTTTCCGGAGAAAATGATACTCTTCCCAGCTTCTTCATAATTTTTTATCTGAAGATAAATTATTATTGGGTACTCGTTTTACTTGCACTGTTCCTAAACTTTGAATTCCTTCTGAAGCCAGTTGAATTTGAAGAGCGGGACTACAAAAATACTTGTCATGAAAAAAAGAGAAAATTTTTATTATGTGGTATACGTTGAACTAATTCTAGGACAACATTGGATGGTACTTATATCAGGAAAGTCTTCAGGTTGAACTACTGTCCCACAATATACTTCGAAGTTACTTTCTATATTTTTACTCGTTTATCATTCTGATTGGGAATCTGGGAATTATCTGTAAAATGTATTTTTTTATATGTTCCCACCCCTTGAGTGACATCACTTCATTTACTTGAGAATATCCACTGTTGCTGTTCTAGAATCTACGTGTTCCAGGTACGGCAATTAGGAACATGAAGAAACACCTGCCCATAAATTGTGCCAGATCGCAAATGTCGATGTGAAAGTTTGAATTTACACTAGCTTGAATAGCATATAGATTACTTTGCTCTACTATATAGTTCAAAAGATCACCATCAACAGGTTTACGAACATATTCTATTGGGGCTGAACGGCAATTTCAGACGGTAAATCGTAATTCCAAATATTATGTATATTAGAAGATACATTGGTCGTATTTGAGTTGGTTCTCATAAGAAGCAAAATATTATGAAAACATTTATATTCAAATATACACAGCACCATAAACCATCGAAATAGAAAAGCTCTCATTCAATTTTCTAACAGTATCTCTCCCCCGCACTAGTCTAGTTTCCTCCACTATCAATAGCAAGCAATAGTAATAACCAGTCATAGAAAATTTTAAATAATTACTCCGCAAATTATCGGAGAATCATCTTTGCATTCAGTGACGTTCTCCACGACTTTCAATAACAAGTGGTAAATGGTTGTGCAGATGTTATTTATTTCACATAAACCCTGTTGGTATTGAAAGGGTAAGATTTGAAGAGAAACGCCGCGAATATGTATTTATTTTATCTATATAAAGTATACTAACCTACAAGTTAAATTCCAGTTACAGAATGGGATAATCTGATTCATAATATTTTTTAACAATATGATTAACGTAAGATAATACAACATAAAAACAACCAATTTTTGTTAGTTGTAATGTAAAAATCATTGCAAATATTATTAAGCGCAGGTAATTTTTTTAAAACGTCGATATGTTTATACATTTCCTTACACTGAAGAAGCTTCCAAGTCAAAAATAATTTCATTCATTAAAATTAATATATAACAAAATGATCAAAAAATGGAAGCAGGAAAATACTTACTCTTTGCAAAATCTTCCTGCCTCTAATATTATAAATCGAAGGAACTTAACCAAATATAGGTCTAAAGACGTGACTTGTTTCCATTAGCCGCAACCCAATTTCGTTGGGACCATTTTTGCGCTTTCCCTTAACTGACGTTATAAAATGAAGACAACGGCACATACATAAAAATGCACGTCATAAACATGTTTATGTCCGTCATAACCATGATTATTTGACATCTTCCAATATGAAGTATGCAAATGAGCAAAGCCCGCAGAACGTGTATGTTCTGTTCACGTGGGCCGCATAGCACCGGTTATATTGAGTAGTATTAAGAGATAACTTAATCCTCGGAAAATATAAAAGCAGTAGTACCACTCCCCCCTCATTAATGTAAATTTTACAACGTCAATAGAAAGCAATAGTAATGCTCGAAAATTATAGCGGGATTCCCTTTGCTTTCAGTGTCATTCTCCATGGTTTTTAATAAACATTTTATGATAAGTTATTGGGCCTATTTGAGAAATACAGTCTAGAGAAAGAAGTAAGAATGTTGAAGAAACTCAGAAATAAAATTGTCGAAGAAATAAGAAATTTTAATTAAAATTAGAACGAAGCAATTATGAAAATTCTGCGCCAGAAAATAATTTAGAAGTTTGACGAGGTTAATGGGGGACATGCAGATCATTTAATTTAGTCTAGAAATTATACGCTTTACTTATCCTCTTGTTTATGGTTGATTAAAACGTATAGTTTTACTTGCCTAGTATAATATATTTTAATTCAGTAAGCAGAATTTGAGAGCTACATATTATACATGATATTAACAGAAAATAAAGAAGACTCGGTAAATTGATGTTCAAACATTAATGCCATGACATTTAAAAAATAAACCTTTATCTTCAGGTGGATAAGCAATTATATCGAATTGTATTGTGTTGCTTAATTATATCGAAAAAATCATAGTATTTCGTAATAGTCTAAGAGCCAGTGACATTTTAAGTGATGATTTAGTTAAGGCCTATTTTGTGAGAGAATGTTGAGGGAGGCATAACTAAGTCTCATCCGTGAGAATTAGTCAGGATTCAAGTCGTAAGGGGGCGGCAGAACTGTGTAAAAAAACTGCATCTTTTTATCATTTAGTTAAGGTTGAAATTTTTTCAGTACTCCTCTCATAGCCACAAACATCAATCTAATATTGGCTGAACGATTGGCCAGTCTTAAGAAGGTGGCAGAACACCCCCAACATGTCGTGAGAGCAATAAACTTTTTATTAATTAGTTAAGTTTAATTTTTTAGTATGTTGTTATAGCAACCAAGTGTATATGCTAATTGGTAGAACAAAATGGCGGTCGTACCAATCTGGCAGAACAATTTGAATGTGCCGTATGCGCGCCCTGACTTCGTGCACTCGGTTGCAGATTAATTTGTATTATGAATGTTTAAAAAAAGAACATAATTGTGTTTATTTATTTAGAAGCTTTTTAGTAATCACATACCTTTATTTACTTTTGGAGCTGAAATTTTAATACTCATTCGATGGAAACGCGACTTGAAAATTACAAAAAAAAATTATTCGAGAATAACTTAGCAACTATGAGGAAGACGAAGCAATTGTGTCATTGTTTTTTAGGAAATTTAATTCTCTACAAATGCGATATAGTGAAAATAAAAAGAGTTAAATATTTTTTACATTCAAACACAAATATCTATTGAACCATGCTAGATACGAGAATACGATTCGGAGACGTTTTGTAGAAATTTGATCTTCTAAGAAAAAGTGTTCTTAATATTTTTTTGTATCTCCCGTAATTTCGGAGATAAAGTGAAAATAAAGAATTTTCTTTTTCAGTTTCGAAAAAATATAATCAGGATCGACGAGAACCACACATTATGATGTATATTATTTTAATTTCATTGACATAATAATTAAAAATGCGATTGCCAAGAAAAAAAATACAATGAAATTTTAAAAAATCGTGATTATTAAAGTTCCATGTTCCAGATAGATAAAAAAAACATTGTGTATATATGTAGAATCATTTATATATTTTTTGGATTATATCAAGAAAGTTCGGAGACAGGAAATACATGAAATATATAAGTACGAGTTCCTCTGGTTTGAAGGGGATCGATTGCCTCAATATGTTGGCGATATACTCACGAATATTTATTGTATGACCGACAAAAATGACACCGGTGAATCTGATGCAGATTTAACAGTAAATATAAAACAAAAATATTACATTATTCTAATTAATTTGTTTCACTTTTATAGACACCAGAGATTCTCATGGGCTGGAAGATAAATATTAGTTTTTTTTCATATTATATACTATAGGCTGTTGATAAAATAAAAAAAAATAATTCTCTATAAAAAAAAGTATTAGAAATATTCTTAAACGTATCACGATTTCTAAAATTTTTTTTCAGTGTTATCAATAATTTTGATGTTTCTTGAAATATATTTTATTTATTTTATGTATTTCACGCTTTTTTAATTTTTTTTTATTTTTCTTGGCAATCGCATTTTTTAATTATTATGACAATACATATGCAATAATACATATACATCATAATTTGTGGTTCTAAGTCGATACTGGTTATATTTTCCTGAAACCCGAAAAGAAAATTCTATATTTTCACTTTATCTCCGAAATTACGTGACATACGAAAAATTATTCAAAAAGCTTTTTTTGAAAATCTTCTACAAAAAGTCTCTGAGTCGTATTCTCGTATCTATAGCATAATTCAAAAGATATTTGTGTTTGAACGTCAAAAATATTTGAAATTGTTTAAAATTTTCATTATATCGCAAAAACTAAGCGATATACAAAAATGTGTTTTTGTAGAGAAACAAATTTCCTATAGAAACAGCTGTACAACTTTTTGATGTTCCCCATAGCTGCAAAGTTATTCCCGAATGATTTTTTCTTTTGTAATTTTCAGGTAGCATTTCTATCGAATGAGTATTAAAATATCAGCTCCAAAGGTAAATGAAGATATGTAAATACTTAAAAGGTTCTAAATTATTTAAAGCATTCATAACACAAATTAATCTTCGACCGAAGTCAGGGCGCGCTTACGGCACATTCAAATGGTTCTGCTCGCAGATCTAGGAAGGCTAGGTCTTTAGTTCTGCCAGGTTGTTACGATCGCCATTTTGTTCTGCCAATTGGCATATCCACTTGGAATAGTTGCTATAATATCATACTAAAAATGAAGCTTGACTAAATAATAAAAATTTAATTTCTCCCACGACATGTTGGGGGTGTTCTGCCATCTTCTTAAAACTAGCCAATTAGTGTGCCAATAGTAGTGTGGGCTATCAGAAGAGAAATGAAAAAAAAATTCAATCGTAACTAAATAATAAAAAGTTGCATTTTTTTACACATGTGGGGCGTTCTGCCGTTCTCTTACGACTGGAACCCAGGCTAATCCTCACGGATGACACTTAGTTATCCCCGCTGAACATCCTCTCAAAAAATAGGCCTTAACTAAATCATCATTCAAAAATGTCACTGGGTCTCCTACTATAATTCTAACGGTAACCTAGAGGAACCACAAAACAGTTCAGTCTTTAAAATACATTATTTTTATTTATCATAGTTTTTATGGAATTGAAATTGTTTTAAATGTACACAATAATTGAAATTTGTGTTGAAGTTTAAGATACTAAAGCATGTAAGAATACAACGAATACTGATTTTCTGTTGACGTTTTCTATTCATATTGTACATGCCGCAAAAATAAGTAAATAAATAAATAAAATACATATATTATCTAGTGATTTTTTAATAACAATTCCAGCTCTGTTCTCAACTATCCGCATTCAAGCATTATTTTTTTTGCTAATATGGGAAAACTTAAAAAGCAAGAAAGCAGACTAGAAGAAAATTTTTCAATTGAAAAGGCTGCTGAAATTGACTTATCATGCGTTATATTCGAGAAAAGAAATGATGTGAAGAGACGCAAGATAACGAACGTGAAAAATTATAGTGCATGTGTAATCTTAGTTCTTGTATTATCATTTTAGTTTTGACAATTAATTTTAATGCGTTCAAATATAATAATTAATGAACCCTCAAAGGAGAGTGAAACTCGCTGTACCTTTTCTTCTCCTATACAGCCCTGCTATTTATTGTATATATTTGAAAGCACAACATATTAATTTTCATTGGAAACCGAACAAAGACATTTTTAATGAATTCGAAATCTTTTATGGAAATTCTCTTGTAAATAGCGATTACCAGTTAGGAATGAACACATTTTTTTCTTTTGTTATTTTCATTCCACTTTATATTTAAATCATAAAAAGTCGATGCAAACTATTGAGCTGGAAGGAATTTTGTAAGTTTTCTTTTAGCATAATGTTTAAGAAGAAGATGAAAACAGAAAGAGTCCCTAAGTATAAAGGAAATTGGAAAATAAGGAAATATTTTTAAATGTAAGGCGGAAATCACCTCAGCATCTCTGAGTACAGGTTTTCTTTCGAAATTAATAAATCAAAATAACAATGCTAGAATCAAGATATCTGAAATATTAGAATTACTGTACCCTCGACATTGCCTCATATAGAAGAAATCAATATATTCCCTACTTTGCTAGTATAATGATTTCTTGGTACTTGTGCATTATTTGCTTTTCTTCTTCAGAAAAAGGTCAGGTTTAGGCATTTCGGTACAAATTATGTCAACCACTTTAATCCAATCTATCGGTTTTGTTCATAAATTTTTGATGTCCTAAAATTTTATAGATGTTTAAGCGATTTTATATTTTTTCCTAAATATAACTGAGACATTCATATCTAAATAAAGTGTATATTTAATACAGCTTCGTTCTGAAAATAAATCCCCGATTTTCTTGTAATATTTGCCACAAATCGATTTTAAGATAAGGAATATTGCATTTTCAGTTTTGCATAATCGCAACTTGTTATTTTATAATAAAAGCGTCAACGCAAAACTAGAAGTGCTAGAATATATTGAGCCGAATGAAAAGTTATAAGGCATCATCTAGTTCACAGTACGAAACGATGCAATATAGAGGAAATATTTTTTGGTTTGTGGCAGCACTAGAGAATAAACATAACAATTGGAACAGGAAATGTCTTTCATATAAGAACTGATTTATAATATTAAAATTTCATGAATTGTCTCACCTGATAATAAATGCATTAAGGGCCGCAACTTTGTACTCCAATAATTAGTCACCGATAAATTAATCATTATTTTGAATATCCATAAATTACAGTCCTACTAGCCACATTATAGTTAGTTTATTCTTCAATTCAAATGGGTGCTGAAATTTACTAGTCATGTGTTATTTCGAGTGAAGAAATGATGTGAAGAGACGCAAGATAACGAGCGTAAAAAATCTTAGTGCTTTATTTTTCATTCTTATTTTATTCCCATTTTAAATTTACGGCTGCTATAAAATTGTGTAATCTTAGTTCTTGTATTATCACTTTAATTTTGACAATTTATTTTAATTCGTTCAAATACATTAGATTGACTCTCAAAAGGAAGTTAAACTTGCTGTATCTTTTCTTACTCTCCCTGCTATTCATTGTATGTAATTGAAAGCACAACATATTAATTTTCATTGAAAACCGAACAAAGATATTTTTAATGAATTCGAAATCCTTTATGGAAATTCTCTTGTAAATAGCGATTACCAGTTAGGAATGAACACATTTTTTCTTTTGTTGTTTTCCTTGTATTTTATATTTAAATCATAAAAATTTCGATGAAAAATATTGACCTGGAATTTTGTATGTTATCTTTTAGCATAATGTTTGTTAAAAAGATGAAAACAGGAAAAGTGCCGAAGTTTAAAGGAAACTGGGAAATAAAAAAATATTTTTAGATGTGAGACGGGACGGTCAGTCACCTTAGCATATTTGACAACAATAATACTAGAATCAAAATAATTGGAATATTAGAATTATTGTACCCTTGACATTGTCTCATAGAAAAGAAAACAATATATTCCGTAATTTACTCGTATAATGATTTCTTGGTACTTGTGTATTATTTCTACATAAAAGAGTCAGATTTAGGCATTTCGGCAAAAATTACGTCAACCACTTTAATTGAATCTATCGGTTTTGTTCATAAATTTATGATGTTCTAAAAATTTACAGATATTTAGGCGATTTCATATTTTTTCCTAGATATAACTGAGATATTCAAATCTAAATAAAGTGTTTATTTAACACAATTTCGTTTTGAAAATAAATCCCAGATTTTCTTGTAATATTTGCCACAAATCGATTTTCAGATAGGAAAGAGAGCATTTTATGTTTTGTACAATAGTAGCTTGTTATTTTATAATAAAGGCTTCGACCCGAAACTGAAAATGCTAGAGCATATTGAACCGAATGAACAGTTATAAGATTGTCTAGTTGACAGTACGAAAAGCTGCAGAATAGAGGACATATTTTCTAGTTTGTGGCAGCACTAAAATAAATAAATAAACATAATAATTAAAACCAGAAATGTCTTTCATACAAAAAGTGATTTCAAATATAAAAATATCATGAATTTTCTCATCTGATAACAAATGCGTTTAGTGGCGTTACTTGGGACTCCTATTAGTCACCGCGAAATTAATCAGTATTTTGAATATCACACGTCGATTACTGTCCTACTGAGAAAAGTGTTTAAAGTTACAAATCAAAGTTTAAAGCAGTGGCCCCTAGAATAGCATAATATACAAAATTAAATTCTTAATTCTTCCAATTTTGAATGACTTCACAACTACGAAACCTCGCAGTTATTTTTATATGCTTCGAGACGCAAATAAGCATATTCTCTCTTACAATAACTGTCAAATATCATGTTTTATTTGTTCTACTATCAGAAATTTTAAAGTGAGGTGGAGTTCTTCATTTTTATCATCTCTTGAAACATAGATGTTCGATATTCCAATTATCACACCAGCCATCAACAAAAAAATGGTATTTTAAGATCTATATCTTGTCATCATCAGCTACGCGGCGTGAGCAGTCAAGATGTTATTGGAACATTAAATCCACAAAAACGAAAGGACCACCGAAAATATTTTATTTGCGTGAATTGAACATCAAACCAGAATGTAGCATATTAATGTATATTTCTCAAGAGCGATGAGAAAAATTTTAAATATCAAAATATTCTGATAAATATTGTTCGTTTAACATCACCATAGGTCATGTAAGCTTGGAACTATTTATCTATCGATAGATAAATAGTTATGCGGTTCATAACTAATTCATTTAAATAAACAATGCCCAGAAAAGGAATTAGACCATAATGATATCGTGTCAGCTTATTATGTGATTTTATAAACTGGGAAACTACCAAACTATGTCCTATCGTTAACATGTAGTGAGAACAAAGATGATCTTAAGGAAGAAATATGTTATTAAACTGTAATATATATAATATTATAATTACTTAAACTAAAATAATTTAAATAAACAAACAGAAATATAATTTAACAAAGCTGAAAGTTTGCCTGAACTGATGATATAAACATTACTTTCATTCTTTAATAAATACAACTAAGGCAAAAATGATTCGATGACCGGGTTGGATTCAACAGCTTCCAAAAAACCATTTAACTCTCGAGCTCGATTTGTATTTCCTTGCTGAAATGACCCTACTTTGATTAAAGAATTATATATGCTTTTGTTGTTGCTTTTTCGGGGTAGCATGAAACTCCGCACGGAGTCAGTTGAGAGGATAAATAAAATAATGAAACATCATAAAATTATATGCACAGCAATAAACCCGGCCATGTGCGTGCGGGAATTCGTATATGGATTAATGAATCTTGTTTTATGTCACTTATTTTTTTAAATATTTGCGTCGGGTTTCGCATCGGCCATTTTTCCATCTACCACTTAAGTGGGTCTTCCACGAATTGAGGGACATTTAATTTTTCTACGTGCTAAGGTCCCGCTTTATATCTCCAGATCGTCCTCGAAAGATATATGAGTCGCGTTTCGAACAAAACAATAATTCTTTAATGGGCTAAGCTGGAACTGATTTGGTAATAGCTGAGGGTTTTCAGTTCTGTTTGGATGTTATTTTTTTTATAATTTCCTTATGTAGTGAAATTTTGCAAAATATTTAGTGTTGTTTTTTAAATTCACAACTCTTAAATTATGAAATATATTGAGATTAATAAAAAAGTGAATGTTAAGAGCAAATCAAGCTGTGTGGTAAAGCATAATGTAGTAGGGATTAGCCTGCAATCGAAGCTAAACCTGCAGGGTGTTAAGAAGATAATCTAATATTTTATCTTTCTCTATATTTCAACATGCAAACCCTTTTCAGGCAATCAATGAAACGGAATAAAATCAGATACAAAATGCCACTGGAATCTAACCACACATATAGACTGTAACCAGCCTCTAGTTTTGGGCGCTAATTATGTAACACTATTTGTTAATTGCTTAGCAAACGATCCATATGCCAGGTTCACTCAGCGGTTTTAATTTCACGTAAAGGCGTATGTCTATGACTTGGCAGTTAGGTTAGGGCGCCACTACATTTTTGGGACTATATCAATGATTTTTTCACATTGACATCAGGGCAGTAAAATTTAGAAACATATCCTAGATAAGAACATCGTGGAAATTAATGTTAGCTTACCAAAATAAACTAACTAAACTGTTTATTTAAATATTTACAACTTTCACTCCAATTGTCTTTGGAGTATAGGTGGTGAAGGAAGTGAAGAGTGTTGTGGATAGCCATACCGTTGTACTACATTTTGAATCTCATTTCTAAAAGCTAGTTTTCCATCATCTGTAATATTTTTAACGTGACGGATGATACTGTCAAAAAATTGCTTATATCCATGGGGTGTTGCTCCCGGCTAACGCACTGCCATTATTTCTTCTGTATACAGTCAATTTTTTGCTTTTCAGTTTTCAATAAGGCATCAACTTGATTTTTTTTCTGACGACGCGACGTCTGGCTTGCGAAACTATTCGAGGCTGCTCATAAGCTGATGTACCCGTAGATGTGAAAGAAGCTGGATGAGGAGAAGCTGATCGGCTTTCAAAGTAGGTATCCCGACGGGTATCCTGTACTGAAGATTGTGAATTGTCGTCTTCACCATCAAAAGAACGTTACTCGGAAATGGTGGAATGCTCAAAGATATGCTACTAGAGTTTTAAAATCATTGTCATCGGATGTAATAGAGATATTGTGGCCGTGCTGTGATTGGTCCTTCATAAACAAGATTGGTTTGAAGTGAACACCCAATGACACTTCAACTCTGCATCTCCGGGCTCTCCAGAACGAGGAGGGGGTAATTTTTTTAGTTCTTGTCTGAAATAATCGCTCAGATTTTTCCACTTTGCTCGTGTTTCTTTCACTGAAATTTAAAAAAGTGTTAAATAATCATTTGGTAATTAAACGGAACAAACATTTATATGTGAACTGTGAAATATTCGGCTCTATTTGCTATCACACACCCAAGTAGCGTCAATTTTTTTTCTGCAGTCAAAGTTTTTTCATAACATTTAAAAAATATTGAATTACTTTACTTTAATATTCATAGCATGCAAATAACATTTAAAAAATATTAAATTACGTTATTAAATTAGATTTTTCATAACATTTCAAAAATATTAAATTACTTTACGCTAATATTCACTAGGGAAAGTGACCATAATTCTAAAGCTTCAATGCAGGACAAACCAGCATTTCTACAAAAAGGATGCCGTATACAAGAAGCTTTCCAAAAATAAATATAGAAAACATTGTCCTTGTCAAGCAAATGTCGATATTTAGGTATAAAATAAGCCAAAGAATTAGTCGGTTTCGAATGTACATGACATTTGGCAACACCCTGTGTAAAAATGATTTTGAAATATCGTGTATTTTCAGACATCTGGCAACTGGAGAATCCTTTAAAAGGTTATCGCTTCAACGGTAGGTGAAATTTTAAAAGAAGTAGTTAAGGTATTGTGGGAAACATTGCAACCAGAACATATGCCCGCACCTTCAACATAATATTTCCTTCAAATTAATAATTATTACGAACATCTGCGGAATTTTCCCAATTGTATTGGTGGTGTGGATTGGAAGCACGACAGAATTATAAGTCCCAAACATGCAGGCACATTGTATTATAATTATAAACAGTTCTATTCCAGCGTTCTTTAGGCAGTATGCAATGCTCATTTTGGTTTTGCAATTATTGATGTTGGATTGTTTGGAGAGCAAAATGATGGAGGCACGTTTCAAAACTCGAATATGTATAAATTACTTAAAACCCAATAGCTGAAAATTCCGACAGACAGCTTTCTGCCACAAACCAACATTAAATCACCTTCCGTTTTTATAAATGATGAAGCATATCTCCTTATGGTTCATTCATTTTCACCATATAGAAGACAAGTTTAGCAACCTCAATTCCAACTCAATTTCAACATGCGCCTCTCGAGGACACGGAAAATAATTAAATGCGCATGTGGCATTCTTTATTCGAAATGGCGCATATTACCAAAATCAATTGAAATTACCTAACGAAAAAACTGCAGACCAAATAATTAAAGCAATATGTGTTTTGCAGCACATTATCATCCACAAAGAAGGTCTTAAAAAACATTTGAAGCTGGTTGCTGAGGGAGTTCCTGAAAATGTTGTAGAAAGTCCAAGAGGACGGGCTACTAATCAAGCTCATTGTGTACGATACATCTTTAAAAATTATGTTAATTTATTTCCTATTCCGTGTAATAATACATAATAATGCTATTTTCAATATATTTACTGGTAAAAGTTGTATTTTCATAAATGTAGTCTAGAACTCACGTACTCAGATACTTTACCTAGCTCCTATTTGTTGCTAATTACAATTACTATTACTAACACTGTTTAATTAAAAAATATATAATCTACTTGCGTGATAGTTTGCATTCCCTGGCTACCTCAATCCACATCTGCATCTGATCCAAAATATATCTATTACGATGATCTGGATGCGATTAATTCCATAATGCACGTTTGTTGTAAACATAATTTATTAAACGCTCTTTCAATTTGTTTGTACCGTGCTCTGATGTCAACAGTAGACCCGAAACTGATCATGTCCCTTCATGTCGCGAGATAAACCAATGATTTCTATAACTGTACAAATGATTACCCAACAAAAATTATAATATCAAAGAGTAAACAATATATTTAGGCGTTTTCTTTATAAATACGATACATTTCTTAATTATGATAAAAAGGCTGACATTGAAACGTAAAATTACAAAAAGATATATGCCAAGAAAAGTAACGCGAAGCTCCTTTTAAAATATTTGATAACAAAATTAAATCTACAGCTACGCAATGGTCGTCCTTAATGAAAATAATTTCATTAATATTCTGAATTGTGTGATGGAAATGTTACAACTGCACCTGTCTTCTCGATTAATGTAGACAATCAACTTTCCTAATTTCGAAATACCCTAGCAGTGCTAAATATTATTATCTTCCAAAGCAAACTACAGCTAAACCTTCTACTATTCTTCAGATATGCATATTCATTGTATATTTAATAATACCTTTTCCATGAAAATTATATTTACTTTTCACCGCAGATCTTGACAAATTAGCTGTGTGAAGTTTGAAGTTCCTGAATATTCATGCCAAAGAAAGTTTAGCCTTGTATAGTTTCTGATAACTACATAATTATAAAACCTTGATGAAGGTAAGCAGACATATTTAATAGAAGCAAAGCTGATTTAATTAACTTAGGGAATTCCGCTGAAGGTTTCTTTGATGAAATAAATTAGATACAGCGGTATGTGTAGACGGTAAGTAAATTTTAATATTCAGAACCTTTGAAACATCTAAAACTTCTTGCTAATTTTGGAATTCCTTGTAGTTAATGATACTATATTAATGATTATCACGTTTAGGATAAAATGATTAAACACACCAATTTGGTTATAATATATTATGATTGGGAACTAGGCTTAAAGTAAATGTTGGAATTTACAATGTACCTATATGCTACTATCGATGTATTAAATGTTTAAAATTAGGTTTCACCAGTTCGAAATCTCCAATGAAAGGTATCACACGATATTTTCCGATTACATAAAAATATAACTAGAAAATTAAATTCGTAAATCACAAAAAAATAACCTTGATAGTTAAATTATCGACTGTGTATAGAAATAATCCACTAAAATTTGAAATATGGCATCTTTTACCTCTCTTTCGTTTGAACATTGATCAAAATCTATTCGAGATGCTCTATTCTTAAGTGAAACACGTAAACCACAAATAAGTAGAACCATGCTAGCCCATTAGGTAAGTTATGCATCAAAAAGCAGAAAAATTTCCACAACCATCTTTTAGAGTCCAAAATTAAAATTGAATTCACTAAAAAATATTTACATGCGTCACCTGCATACTACTGTTATTATTGTTATTATTGAAATGTTTGACACTTATGTAGCTCGTTGCAAAATCTATAGTTGGTTGACAACAATGATCTACTAAAAAATCTTTAAAACTTGAAACATTAAAAATAAATATTTGGAAGATTATTTATTTAGACTATTTCTCTTTATGGATAAATTAGGAGATGATAGCTCTCCAACCCATCTGGCAAATGAAGGTGGAGATATTTTAAAATTTATCTTGGTGGATAACGTTCATCTGAGGGTTGCATTAATAACTGTATACAAAATCAAAGGTGGTATCCCAAAAAAAAGTTCATAAAGTGCAAACCACAACTTGGTACTAGACACACGACATTATTTGATTAGATATATCTACGCAAGTTCTATTTCTAATACTAAAAAATTAGTGGATTTAAGTAGATCTTAAGTTCCAAATTATTTGGATAAATGTGATAAGTAACTTTAATACTGCTTTCAATTAAAAATAAAAATAAACATTTTTAACTTTGAGTATTATGAAAATGTAAATAACCTAATACTTTTGTCCAATAGTGCTAAAAGCGTGGAAAGATAGTTACTTCCGAAGCCGTGTAACATCACTAGAAAATTGTTTAACAACTGGTCCAATATTTATAGATGTGGGTCTTTGAGTTGATGACAGTTGAGCGAAGGCGTCACTAAATTTTCTATTTTGACTAAATCAATGAATTTTAAGCATTGGAATTAGAGTAGCAAAATTTAGAAACATACCATATCTAAGAATATTGAGACACCTGAAAATAAATTGCCTAATCTCAACATCACCTTGACTTCAGAAAACCAAAATAAACATCAAAGATCCTACGTAAGCTGTTTATTTAGATAATAAATATATTCTGAGACATTAGGTGCAAAATAGAATACAACCAGTAGTGTGTTGTGGCCGGTGCCATCTACACCAATCTTATTAACTTTATCGGAGATAGACAGTACTATACGATAGTAATTATTAGCTACTACTTGACCTGTGTATGTACCGTGCGTTCAATTTATCTTGATAAGTTTTTTTAAGTTACATATAAAACAAAACACTAACAATTTTCTGACATATAAGCCTACTCTATATTTTTTTTTAATGGAACACCCTGTATGTTACTACATTTTGGGACTCTCTAGAGAAATCTAAACACATTTCGTGTATAATATCCTATACCTATCTTTAGCTTTTTACGAAATATTGACAGTTGAAAGTCGGGCATTTTGATATTTTGACAGGCTTTAAAATCTAAACGCCGGATTATTTAGAAGCAATATTAAAACAAAATCGATGCAGGTATTTAGATACTTTTATAAAATAGTGTCATTATTTGTGTTAAAAAAGTATATTTATGATGGAATAATAAAATCAATATTCATTATCATTGTTAATATGCTATATATTTACTGAACGTCAGTTTAATGTTTATTAATTAGCATGGCGGTTAGTACTTGGTCGTTATGCCGATTTCGAACAATCGAATTTCCGACTGCGTGTCTATATCCAAATATAAATCTCAATTTCTCAGCCAGCCAGATATGATTTACAGCTCTTATGTGCTTAAATTTCACTGTATTGCAATTTAGCTTAACCTATATTATTATTTATCTATTGATTTATTATTCCCTGCTATGCAAATTTTACATTCGAAAAATTATCTAAGACCGAAGATTTTCAAGTGACTTTAAGATTACAATAATACGTACAAATCATTAATGGCTTTGCAAAATCAAACTGTAAAAATAGCTTTTGGTGAAATATTCATTATATATTAAAGTACTTTCAATTCTATATACCTTATATTTCTATATAAGTTGTAATGTTTTTTTAATATAAAAGTAATACGAAATTATAATTTTATGAAACGTTTATATTGTTTTCATTCGCATGGAAGAACGACAATAGTACGTAATAAAACACTTATTACTTATTCGATCACGTAGTGAATTTGGAATTAATTTGTGCGAAATCCAAATTTCTTCGAAAATTACGACATCCTGATTAGATCACTAATAAGAACGCGCAAAATTTATTAAATTCCAGACGTAATCCCCTATCTATAAAACAAGGGAATCGTAACTTATTACTAAAGTACGTAGACGATCGTTTAAAATTGCAAAGGTGCTCCCTAAATTGGGAAATTCACTGAGCAAAAGCGTCGAAATAAATCTCAATATACAGAGTAAAGGGTCATCCTAAAGCGTCTTAAGGGTAGCATTAGCACTCCCCTAGGGTCCCTAATCCCTTCTATCATTACTGCAGCGTCCTGCGACACATATCTTTTCTGGAATAGCACCACTTAAATCTTATGAGTCGAGACGATATTTTCTGACATGGGCGTTACCAATATTATTCCAATATTAAATAGTTAGGTACTACGTAAAATATTCATTTGAGTATTTTACGGTTAACATGAGACACATTAATGCCAATCCAGGTCGAATATAAAGTAACCTGATTTAGTAACAGTTTTACAGCCGAAACAATTCTATTTTTCCATTATCATAATTATACCTTTTTTTAAAGAAGCTAGTACTTCTCATTGTATATAGAATAGGTATATGGAGTTTTGGAATTAACAGCTTTTTGAGGGTTAAACTTTACATTTTTACCAACAACACCTCTACAAACGGACTAAGTGCTTACCAAATTTTAGCTTGTGACGTATTGCATGTGGGCCTTTGCTATTTGGAGCGAAGATATGTTGCGGGTGAAAGGGTAATCGCGATCGAGGGGCAATTGGTTGCAACGTTGCTAGACTACTACGATAGCAGCGAATATTATGATGCCCGTATATAAAGAATGTATCCCTTACATTACAATTTCTCCAATGTTGTAAAAACATATTTCCATAAGGTGTTCTTTCCTCCCTCTATAATGTGGAATTTTATAATTTATTTATTTAAGTATCTAATACTATTACCCTGTTTGTGCATTTTTCTTAAATATTACAGTGTAGTGTACTCTCGATATTCTGCCGCTCGATGATCGGCTACATCGGATAATTGACGGCCGCCGCCGCCGCTGGGCGCTGTGTAGAAATTCTTGAAATGGGAACAAGTAAATAAGTACGTTTTAAATGTCGTGCATTATTACTAATTATCTCTCTAAATACATACATACGTGCATATGTATTAGATATATTATTTATATTATGTATCTATACCTACAAAATATAGACAGAACCCTATACCCACTCTTAGAGGTGTTGTTGCCCCAACACCCGCCAATTATCGTCTTATGTACCTTTCTTATAGAGCCGACAACGGCGCAAACAACACAAACGATTAGTTTGCGAATTTGCCGATATTGGCTGCGGTAATTTTTCTGAAATCGGAACTATTTGTGCTCCTTTAAGTGCGTGGTAAGGTATATCGTTTGATCATATAAA
Source organism: Pissodes strobi (assembly GCA_016904865.1). Classification (NCBI taxonomy): domain Eukaryota; kingdom Metazoa; phylum Arthropoda; class Insecta; order Coleoptera; family Curculionidae; genus Pissodes; species Pissodes strobi. The sequence continues at coordinate 140,001 of MU182905.1, read as the reverse complement.
CCATTTTACGATAGCTATTGTAAAATTTAATTACAAAATGCTAAGAACCTGTTGTGTCCCTGGAAATAAATATAATTACAATTAAAACAGGAAAAAGAACTACCTGTATCTGCCCTCGGCAACGATTTTCCAACATATGAGGATTTAATATCTAAAAGGTTACAAGTTTTCAGTTCTACTTCTCAGTATTTTGTTGTTTGTGTTGGCAATTTTCCGAGAATTACAATATTTGTGAGAATAATATTATCGTTTACAGACAGGACTTTGCACAAGGTTCCTGTTAAAACTACACTCAAACTTGATGCATTTCCTGTACTGTACTGACTTTAGAGGAACAAATATTCTACCGAAGCATCCAACATAAGTAACGTCAAACATCTATAATAATTGATCTTTTATGCCCTTTAGGGTGTTTTGATGCAGAATGTATTAATCAAACGACAATTCACTAATCACTTTTTAAGAATTACATATAAAATAAAAAAACCAATATTGTTAAAAAAGACCACCGTTAGTCGGTGAAAAGCGTTAGTTTGGGCCGCAGTTTAATTTGAATTTGCAGATGATTTTGTGATGCCTATGCTACTAGGTGTTTGTCAAGTAAACCGCGCTTTTTCTCTAACGGGTGATGCCAAGCCGTTAACGGCCAAGCACCCTAATTTTTGTGCGTGTTTTTCTTGCTGTTTTATAGACTATTTACTATGTATATTAAAAAGGGGACGCAATTTCGTTATATTACATTTATTCGATTTTAAATACACCACAAATTTAATAAAACAACAATTAAATTAAATTTACTTTTTTTCTTTACATGCTATGCAATATATTTATTTTTCGAAGTGTTGCTCATAGACAAACCGCTCATATATAATTCAAAATTGTCTTTGAATCTTGCAGAAAGGAAACATCGACGTTGATTTACTGCTTGCCTTGTTGTGGTTGTATTTTCAGACTACAGTTCGAGTATTATCTTCAAAATGTTCTCTTTTGTAGTTGACTCCAAACTATTGTTTTTCAGAATCTGAAAACCATATTTTCTTTAACCTGATATTTTTCCAGTTGAAAAACGAATTGTCTTCCTAAATTAAGTGATCAAACAAATAGAATTTCTTTAAGCGAAAATGAGTAATATGCCAGGAGCGCAGAAACTCGACGAGGTAAATTTTAAAATAAAAATTTACCCTCCAAGAGCAGGAGCACAGTCTATCAGCATTTAAACAGAATTCCTTCAATCGAAAATTAATGGTATACCAAGAGCGCAGACGCCCGAGGAGGTAAACTTTAACTGCAATGTTTTCCCGCCAAAAATCGGAGCACAGTCTATCTGTATTGTAATAGAATTCCTTTAGTCGAAAATTAATAATATACCAGGAGCGCAGACGCTTGAAGAGGCAATCCTTAACTGCAAAATTTTGCCGCCAAAAGCAGAAGCAAAGTCTATCAGTATTATCATAGAATTTCCTTAAGCGAAAATGGATAATATACTAGGAGCGTAGAAACTCAACATGGTAATTTGGGTTTTTATGTTTTCATATCTCGTATGCATTTATGGCACCCAATATCAATCATATGGTGAAAAAGAACCCCTAAGAGGTTTTCTTTAAGTTGTATAGTTCTGTGACTTTTGATCTGTTGCACCAACTGCTCCTTTACAACTCTTGTAATGCTAATCAGTATCTGGTTTCTAGTCTGGGTTTGAAAGACCAAATTAGAACATTTTCTAAAAGCAAAAAATGAAGAATATCATTTTATTGAGGATGACGGAATTAGCTCTTGCGGAATGAATAATTAATTCTTGCGTAGTGTCTCACATAATGTTAGTTTGGGTTTTGCCCCACAATTTATCAGCCGACTGAAGATTCGTGAAACGATACCAGTAGGTAAGTTCAAAACTCGCTCATCTTGTCCCTTTTCTGGTATATTGCCTTCTTTGCCTAAAGGAAAAAAACGGTCGATCGCTAACATAATAATATAATTAAAAATAGTCTCACCTAAATACCCTTATATGTTGATAGTGTAGTTGTATTAACAATCCGCCAATACTCATATTTTGGTTCCGTACCATGCTGGTTTGCTTTTCATATAGACGCGAAATAGAGCCCTTCCCCGAACTAACTCAACCTAACCCAAACTACGTACTGATAAGTTTTTCTGAAGCCATTTTTTAACCTCTAATATAAAGGTTATTACATGGCATGTGTGTAAGCAATAATTCTACTTGGTCGAAGACATCGTCGTCACTATAGGCGTTGCTTGCGACATCTTCTTGCAATAGGGTTTCATAATTCGGATCATCATTTTCTAACGGCATCAATATTTATTAGCCAGTGAAAGCGTTTCCGTTGTGAATCCGAAAATTTCTCTCACTAGAAGTGTGGTGTGCGCACTAGAAAGAGTAATGGGGACACAAAGAGTGAAATGTGCAGCGATTTTAAGCACAAACGTGAGTTTATAGAAATATTAGCATTCGTACGATACGAAGATGTATAAAACAAGATATTTCTTGTACAAGAAAAAATGTACAATCTTACGTGGAAAACCTCTGTAACATAAAAAGATAAAGCTACTAGAGACAGGGTGACGGTGACGAACAAAAAGAATATAAACTTAAATATTACAAAAAGCACACGTGACTATTGGCAAGATTTGCTTAATAATAATCACACAGCGCCAGTCTCATTTTGAATTTACTTTGACACTGTAGTCATTATCTACAAATTTAAGCATTTATATCACTTTAAGTAAAAAAAAAAAAACAATTTTTGTTACGTTGTTATATTACATGCAGGAACCGGCTATGGAATAAAGTCAACCTTTTAGAGAATTTATGCATCAAGTAGCGGAAGACCGTCATTTTTATTGAAACAAATCGTGGTTCAAATGCATTTTAATTCAAATTTGTACTATTCAACTAAGCTCTCATCTAGGTATATTAATAGGATAGGTGTAGAGCAGGCATGTTTAACATTGTTGAACCCTCTGGTCAACATATTGAAGATTTCATAATATGCTAGAGGCTAGATCATATACGAGTTTAATGTATGCGCCGCTTTTGGGTTTGATCTAGTTATTAATGTTAAAAACTCATTTACTTAAGTACATAAAGCCAACTCGCTATTGTGTTTGCTTCTGATATATGTACTTTTATTTGAGAAAAATATACTTTCAGTGTTGTTTACACGACCTGATTCAATCCTTTACTTTACCGAGTCAAGTGTAGCTTGAAGTATAAGGAAAACAAAACAAGATGCTTAAAAAGTAGAGTTTATTACAAAAACATGAACATTTGTATCCAGTGTAAACACTGACTTGAACTTTTAATATCAGGAGTAACCGAAAATATTATCGCCTGCGAAGACAATTAGTAATTTTTATGCTATTTATTAATTTTACATACTTTATTTAAAACGAAGTAATATTTGAGGTAAATGGCTCCGAACGTTAAATACAGCACCTCAAGCAATCATGAAGTTGCACAATCTGTCTTGATATCACCTTCCACTTTTTCCACATCTTCTTATTCTTCTTCTTCTTCTTGGATTACCATCTCTATTATTGAAGTTGGGAACCAAACCTGCAAAAATCTCCTCTGTCTTGAGCAGTTCGTACGAGATCATCAATATGCTAGAGAATGCATACTCTGCATTTAAATATCAAGTTTCTGTCTTTTTGCAATCGAAAATACTTTCATCTCGAACGCGTTCTTCAGTCGTTTGCCGAACACACTCCTAGTATCCATGCCTCTACCCTATAGAGTAGCATTGGCTATATAATATAAACTTTGAAAAATCTGCGATATTTCATCTAAAGCCCTACTGCCATTATCTATTCAGGCCCATTTCTTATATCAGTTCCAGGTTTCCAGCTATTTTAACTGTACGATTTGATAAATTGGTTTGCCATTGATTTCAGTTTGAACCTGCAAGTCTTTGATTACATAATCGTTTTGTCCTGTCGGTCCTTATGCACATTCCCATAGTTTCTTCTACTTTAGGCAGAACAGTCATGAAACTTTGTAGTCCCTCTAATGAATCTACTATTATTTCTGTATCGTCAGAATATTTGAAGAGATTTACAATTTTTCGTTGATCTTAATACCGATTCACTTGATTTTTTAGAAAGTTTGGAATACTTGCTCTGAGTACAAGCTAAAAAAGACTAGAGGCTTTATTCCAACGTGTCCTTGTTTATGTTATTAATTCGTAGAGCAGCTACTTGGTTCCAGTTCAATTTCTGTAGAAGCTATTATCATGTTTATCTATATCTACCTGCATTTGGAGGCTGTTTTACGCATATGAGATGTCACTACGTTGTTGCATTGCGAATGTTACAAAACCCAGTAATGCGATCTCTTGCTTCTACTGGTCGATTTGTGTTGTTCATACTCTGGCTACCTTACTTTCGAGTACAATCCACCAGTATCAAGGAACGCTGTTCCGAGTCCTTGCTCCGTTTGGAGCGCCCTCTTGACGGATGTCGTAGGAATTCTTTTTTGGAATTGACGGATTTCTTGGCCTTTTCTCCCGCACGCTTGAAGCATGTAGGAGGTGAAAAACAACCAGTCTACAATACCTGAAATTATCATTGGTATTTTCGACCATCCAGTCTAATTACCGCCTGATTTTGTCGCAAGATTAATTGACAATTATATTGCCAGGTGTATTTTCTGAAATTATCGACCGTATTTTCCGATATAGATGTTTGACGAATTGTGTGGTTCCCTTCCTATAAAGAAAAGGTTTGTCACATGTTAGTATATCTATATTGAATAGTTAAAATTATTTATAATTTAACTAGGGACCTTCTTTGAAACTGAACGTCCGTCAGCGGCCCGGTTTTACTTAACTAGATAGAGGCTTGTTGTTGAGGCGACACGACCACATGGTAGGAAAGCAGCTTCGCAGGAAACATCGGTAGATTTCACGTCTGCAAGACACAAGTAGGTTCTACCCTTACTTTTAATTTTACGTCTGAACTTATCGATAAACGACTGTAGGCTGTCTATTTCCTTAGATCCTACCTATTACCGTTATTTATCGTTTTGTTTAATGAATTTACAGTTAAACGACTGTAGGTTGTTTGCTATCTTATATCGAACCTAATACCGTTACTTCTCGTTTTTGCTCAATGAACTTACCGCTTTTGCTTATTGAGCGTACCGTCAAACAGCTTTACTTTATCTATTATTGTGTATCATATTTATTCCTGTTTCTTATCATATTTTCTTTAGAGACACTTATTTTATTCATTATGATAGCTGATATTATCTCGAGTGGAGAATGTATTTTGCTAATGTTATGATAATTAATTGATTTATTTTTACTGTAATTGGCTGTAAGCCTCATGGCGGTAAATTATTTGACAACTGCAATTTGCAACTTAAATTTGTTGCCTTAATACCGGTATCGACTTGAGCTCACCTCGTGTTTATCCGCAGATACTTACCAGCTAGATATAAATACATTTACATCATAAGTTAACTAATTGATTTAGTATAATGATATTATCGTTGTCATGGGATTAATTTGTATTAGTTTTTGTTTTTGTTGCTTATTTTTGATGCTTAGTAACTATCTGCGATTAGTCAGCACCTCAAGAATTCAACGTTTAGTTAAAACTATTTCTAAACAGAAATTAGGCAAACTGCAGGATATAGGACATAAATTAAAACTTAGAATCTTAGTTTAATTTGATTTAATTGTCTGGTAATCTAGACGATATACAAATCATCTCATTATGGGTGATAACATAAACTCAACTTAATTACGTATGTTTCTAAATTTTACTGCGTTGATTTCAAAGTGCAAAATACATTGATATTTTTTTAAATAAAAATTTAGTGGCGCCTTCGTCTCACTGCCAACGCCTCGGCCCACGCCTTCAAATAAAATTTAAACTGCTGAGTGAACCTGGTCAAACGGTTCATCCGTTTGTTAAGCAATTAACAAAATGCGTTCCAACGTTTCAACTGGCTATGGCTCTCTAGACATTTTAAGATGAAAGTCTATGATCTTCAGACAAATATAGGTATGCCCGGTTAATTTGATCTCACATTTCTGTAGCAGCCCAAATAATCTCTAAATACGAATTGTTCGCTAGTGATTATATCTTGACTTGTTTCTGTAATAAATATTCATAAGCGTTGGCGTTGTCTTTAAAGCATGTATTCTCAGAATTAGTAGAAAATATTGGTCGCACCTTCTAGCGTTCGATTTTTTAGGCCATGGTACGAAAATCTGTTGAAGCATGTCTTACGATAGTATACCATTTTGAACAACTCTATATACATTGCCCGATTGCCATATTTCTCTGGATTTTGGTGGTAGTATTCTTAATGACAGGAGAATTCTAAAAACGCTTTCAGAAAACTGTACTTTAGTAACCTAACCTTACCAAAGCTCAATGAGTTATACTTGAATATTCACCATTATATCAGAAATTAGTTACCACGTTCAGAATATCTTTATTGGTCCAGAAATCTTGCATATTCTGCTGAAATTCGGTCTGTAGTCGTTACATATTGAGGCGCGGATTAACCTACTCACATTTTGCTCGTAATTGGCAAGATTTGGCCTTGAAACTGCAAACTCATCTGAAAACGATGAACCTTTGGAAGCACATATTGCCACAGTCGTATTCTATTCAGGGGATGGAATTATCGTCTCAATAGCAGATCTCGTGCTTGGAAAAAATGTGTAACAAAAGTTGATAAAATTCTTAATGCGAGGAGATTTGACACACATACATATATTTCTGGCGATAATGCAATGGAGGCCAACAAACAGAACTGAATACCTGATCTTTCCTTAAAACTTCTACGGCTGGTTTTGTTTTCAACAATGCATAAGTTTCATTTGTCACCATAACTGCGCTATTTTTAAGATGAATTAGCAAAAGGTAGGTTCTCTAAAAGGTAGATTCCATAAAATGCTCTGCATCCACTGCTTATTTGACGCAACACTATTAATAAATACTGCAAAAACTTACGGCCTATCATTGATCACACGGATAAAAAGAGCCAGCTGAACTGTTCCCGCTAGCTGACCCGTGAATTCATTCGATAATATTGTGTAGAATTTGATGACCAATGAGTTCTTTCATAATGTCTCCTTAGCATTTATGTGCGTTCTTGAACTCAACCAGAAACAATCAATCGTTTCAGGGAGGTAATATTTTCAAAAACCTCATCTTAAACAAACTATTGTACTATTTCAGACCAGATATCGATTGCTGCCATATTTGACAAAAATAATAATTTTCATAAGTTTTCAATATAGTTCTATCCCTAGTTCATTTAAGACATGTTTTGGGCTCTTGCCTGAAAAGTTCTTTGACTTTTTTTTTTGAAGAACCTTCCAAACATAATTAGCAAGCATCGGTTTTGTTTTTCATAGCTCGAAGTAGTTTTGGTCAAATTGTCTCTCACGTATAATTAGCCACGACGATTATATTACTCCTAGGGACCTTATTCTTTGGCTCCTGATTAAACTGGGACGTCTGTAGGACTCTTGCTGGCTTAATTTTGCGGGATAAGGGTGAATTTTGCTCTACAGGAAAATACCGTTTTTTAAAAAAACTAAATATTTCTATTGAGCTTCATTTGATATCGCCTTACCATAAGGGTATCAGGTAAATGGCCTAATTCATACTAGCAATAAATATTTCTATGGCCAATGCTCCGAGGCTATATTTGACAGCTTAGCTTGAAAAGCACAAGAGACTGTTTTATTATTGAATATAATCCTTGTAAAAGCAATACTAGATAGTTCTATTCGAACTTTTGACTAGAAGAGCGCAATAAACTGTTATATTATCTAGCGATTAATCCTTATGAGAACAATGCTAGAGAGTTCTGTTCGATATTTGTTACTTAAAGAGCCCAATACTGTTATGTTATTATTGCATGTATTCTGAATGAGCAGGGATGAATGCTCGACATACTGGCGGACCAGGTACTTTGTCTATAGGCGGGCTCGGTTTGCTGGCGGACCAGACACATGCACTGTGTGTATGTAAAAGAGCTCGGTTTATTGGCACACCCTGCATGTGTATAGGTGGGCTGCATATTGTATTGGCGGGCTAGGTTTGCTGGCGTAATAGTGCCCCTTATGTACGTTAAATATTAACCAAATTCAATTAACCGATAAACTGGGTACGGTTGCAATTTAAAATCGTCATCTGCTGACATTGACCTACTTGCGGGGACAAAGTATTCTCGGCTCGACCTGCTAATTTTTAAACCACGTGAAATAATATTTGAATCGAGAATCGGGGTTGATTTTTAAGGGTATTTGGAATATGATAATTTTCAGTTAACAGTATTAAATTAGTCTGGATTAGCTTGGGTTAAAGTTCGTTAATATAGGTTAGATTGGGTTAGTTTGAATTGATATTTTTTCAGCTAAAAATTTGTGGTTACTTTGGTTTTGTTTTAGTTAGTTCTTGGTTAGTTTGAGTTAACTTGGTTTGGATCTAGTGAGTTTGAGTTAGCTGCAATTAGTATTTAGAATTGGTTAGTTTCGCTTAATCTAGTTGGCTTTGAATAGCTTAGGACAGTTTTTGTTAGTTTGTCAAACAGCCAATAGTCGAAATTTGTAAGATGTTTCATTACGAACATCACGTGTCGACTGTTTTCATTAAATTGCCTAAAAGAAACAATAATATAGATAGATCGATGACACATATCATTTGAAACCAACTATCTTTAAACCATGTCATGATATGGAGACTCATTCAGGCTATAAAGCTTAAAAGGAATTTAAGTGAATTTAAAGTAAACCAAATAATTGTAGAAATGTAAAGTAAGTCAAAGAAATTAAATTACCAGTTGATTTTTGTCATCATTCACAATGAAATAAATATACGCAATATGAAAGATAATATTACATAAAAATTAACTTATATATTAATTAGTTATTTATTTGTATTTCATAATTTAAAACTTTGTTTCAGAACAAAATACTTTAATAATTTTCGAATAATTTTTAATTGAACAACTTTATATTAAAACTTTTTTGTCATTAGAAAAATTTTTTAGGGGAACGATTTGTTGTTTATGTCAGCGAAAAAAATGTGGGTGAGTTTGGGTTTGGTCAGGTTGGTTTGGGTTAATTTCTATTAGCTTAGGCGCGCGAAGCAAAACAAGCCAAAGAAACGGATATAAGTTGGCATTTAGCAAGATTCAAAATTTAGATGGGGACTTTCACAAGAAAGTATTTATAATATATCTAAATCATTAAATATTAACATGTAATATTTAATTATTTATATTATTTGGTGTAATATAATCCTTTATGCTTCATAATAATTTCTTTTTGGCAATTATCCATTAGAAGAATGTTTAGCATGAAGAAAGTTTCGTTAGTAGAATTTTCCTTTCGAACAATTTTCCGTTTACAATTTTTGCGTTCCAAGAATGTTTCGTTCGAAGTGCAATAACTTTCCGGAGTTCATATAATTTTGTATAGATTACTGAAAATCGCCAAAAGTACTTCAAATTAAATCACTGCTGTTATAATTATGTAAATTTTTAATATGCCTCCCGCTGTCGGATCCGGCAATATTTTTCTTTATGAAATATATCCTTCAATGAAATATCACACCAATGATATATGAGCGTTTTTTATTACCGTATCTATTGCAATAAAATTTTATCGTCCTATTGGTCGAAAACGAACTGACAAAAACATAATACTCCCGTTTGCCTTTACAAACTCTTTGGGTAAAGTAGGACAAACACGCTTCCTCGCTTCCTGAATAAGTGCGATGACATGCTATAAAAAAGTTATGGTAAAATTTTGGGCTTCAGAAAGATGAATTGATGTATATGACGCCATTGCAAGTCTATTTTTCTACGTGTTGACAAGTTCGACTATGAAGTATTTTAAATTTATAGCGTGTTGTAGCAATATTTCATTATCTATGGATGATTGATATTTAAATTGTTTTCCAGAGAACAATGGATCTCTGTTTAATCTGAACAAGTTAGCTCCAAGAATTAGTTCAAGAAGGCTAATGGTGGAAGAATTACTTAATTGCACCAGATATTCCAGGATACAGAGTGTTACAAATTCTAGTGCATGCATGGGGATCTCGAAAACCGTAATAGATAGAGAGATGGCTAAATAACTCTGAACAGCGTGCCGCTCTGAAATCTGGAAAATTTCGAATACTTCCGGAGATAACCGCAAAAAAAGACGAATTTTTGCCAAATCGTTTTTATGATACCCTGGCTTTATTTCAAGAAATAAATCAAAATAAGTATCACATTTTCATTACCACTTTTCCTCCTCTACAAGATCGCATCCTTAGATTTCAAATCAGACGTTTCGTTTTTTCGGGCCCATTATCAACTTTAGTTTTTTAAATACGGGTCTGGATTTTTTCTTTGGATTTTTGGCTATCTATTGACCTCCTTAAGCTAATGACGTGACGCACTTACCTTTCAACTTGACACTAGAGGTAGTTGCCATAAGAAATCCATGTGTGTGAGAAAGACAGAGTATCTGCAGTGTCTGCTTAACATTAATAAATAGCGAAAAATATCTTTTGCAAATCAAAAATATTGAAAGAACGGGAATTCAAAGGGCAATATTTCTTGTAAGGCAAAAAATTAATGATTGCAAATGGATATATTATTTTTAAATACCCACGTAGAAATTGGCTCGTACTAAGTTAAAGTAGTATTATGTACTTAATTAAAATTAAGTTTGTTTATTTTTTCGTATTTTGTTGTCATATTGGAAACCATTTATTTCAGCGAGGGAAGAAAAACTTACTGTCTTGCAGAAACTTGGTACCAGTGTCTCAGTGGTTGATGATACTTTGTGTATCAGCTGGAAACATTTAAGTATTTGCCGGGTTTATTAAGCAAACACTTCAACACCATAACTTGCAGAATAATTACAGGAGTTAATGTTTACAGCCAAACAAGTCCTTGAAGATAAGGTACCTCCCACTAGAGGTTCCCTTTTACCCGCAATTAGGAGAGCTAACTTTCAAGAATTTGTGTGGTCCAAAGGTGATGAACCGAATGCAGTAATCCCTAATCCAGTTGGACACGGGTGGTATGTGGGTGTGCTTACCACTGTAATGTGTGAAGAACCATGTGCTTTAGAGTCCCTTCTCAAGCTGATTAAATGTTCATGAATAAAAAGTCGATGTGCGTCACCATGCAAAGGTTTAGCAAACAATATGCCTTTTACAGAAATTTGTATCTACCCGATTATACCGACGGAGATAATGATAAAAGTAATGAGGCCGATTTGTAATATAATTAAATATTTATGTGCAAATATAATAGTTAAATAAATAAACGAAGCTAACGTATATCATATTTTGTTTTGATGTAATAATCCAACCAGCAACCAAATATCGTTATTTTGGAATACTGGAAAAAATAGGTATTTTATTTTGCTCTTTACATTACTTTTCTCACATGATAAAAAAATGGTTAAATAGCGGCGACGCGACGATAAGGCACATTGCTTATAATGTGTATCAAAGCGAATTTCCTAAAAATCGCAGATTTGACGCATCCGGAAATAAAAATCTGATCCTCAAGAACAATTTACCGTGGACGGACCCTCAATTATTGCCTAAAAACGTGCCAAATCCCAAATTTTCACTCGCATCCGTTTTCGAGAAAAAATCAGAATGAAACAATAGGTTTTTGGCAACTGGTTTTACCCGAATGAACATCACATATTCGAGCATGATGACTCAGTCTTTATCACTAATTAGGAAAAAGCCTGCTAAATGTGCCCAAAGAAGTAGTAGTAGGTTTCGCTCCAAAAGCTTTTTAGCACTTATGTATTATATCAATTTAAAATTATTGTCCTAGTTTTACGTGTATCTGCAGCGTAAGCTTATATAGGAAACTTGCAACCAAGGTAGACAAGTTCTTTTACATATAGATTTATCCAATCTACGCCATAATGAAATAGTAAAACTTTGTTCGCAACATGAAAATTGATGTTTGTCAATTCAACGAATGGGTTATATCGCAGCATCAGTTTTCTTTATGCGAAGCTTTATTTTACATCCGAAGGGAAATTGCCTCCTATGTTTGTCATACAAGTATTGCGTTTGGGGTAAAAATAATAAATCTTCGAATACGTGCTTTGGCAATAATTCGATACAATCTTTGTTAAAATAAGTTCTCAAAATCTCAAATAGTTTTTAGTTGGTCTTTTGGTTTTATAATATAAATATAGAGATTTAGCGATTTTATTTGGATTTAATCTTAGCTGATACAGAAATATAATTAAACTTGGCAAGTAGTAGGATTATGCTAGAAAAACAATCGCACAGACTGTGAGTCGTAACTTAAATATATCTTAATATAAAATCTTGTTTTTCTTTTTTAATTCTGAAAAGGTTTTATATGGCATGGCTGTTTTTTAAATATTATTAATTTAAAGTTTAGTTTTTATTGAGCATTTTTTTATTGTACGTTATGAGTTAAGATTTTGGGTACTTCTATAGAAATACAGTGTACGATTTTTTGCTGAGGGCGCATGTATAAAAAATCTAAACTTTAAAGCAATACAATTTTACGAATTCCCTCAGAAAAAAAATGGAAATCTGTAATTAGTACGAAAAAAATCTTAATTGAAGTTTGTTCAGCATTATTCACCTGTATTGCAAAAGGCTTCCTTAAAAAGTTTCCAGTTTTCTCTATCTTAAGCACCTGCCGATCGATTTGCATAAAAAAATATCATCGTCAGCCATCGAGTGATTGGCCTTCATTGGCTCTTTTTGCCCGTTCTCGGAAGCCCTTCTATATCCACCTTCCTCCATCCTTCAATTTCGCTGTGAGTTTATGATATAACTTGCAAAGTTGACATATTTACTATTCCGTATTTTTTTTTTTAATAAGAAATATATATATTGTTCTACAATATCACCATTAATCCTGTACATCTAGCAATCATCAATGATATGGATTTTTAGCTGGCCCACCCAGAATATCTTCAAACCGTAAGACACAATACAAAACCAGCGACCCTAGCATTATCTTGATAATAATCCAGGTGAAGATTATCTTCGTATTAGATTTTGAGCATCTCCATTGGTTTTCAAAAATATATTCTATTACAAATGATAAAATCTTAATGGCTAGTATTTTTAATATTTTTTACTAGCCAATAAAATAAAATAGAACGGAATTGAAATAAAATTAAATGAAGAGCATATGTTTGTCCTAGTACAGTTCAGTAAAAAGCAAATACTATACTATATCTATTATGTTACTTAATTAAAGTTAAAAACAATCATTACAGCTAGTGACTATGTATAATAACATTGAAAGTAAAATTTGTCCAGGCAACTTTAATCCTCGGGTCAAGATCTAACATTTTACGGAATCGGCCAAGCGGAATAAGTTATTGTGGTTTTGTGAACAAGCAGGTATTTTAAATATGCTATCACGTCCTGTTATGACGTGTACCACGCCTTGGTTGGCGTGCAGGTTATGTAGCTCAAATCAGGACCGATCTATGTCAAGTGAAAAGAGATGATATAGACCACTTCGGAAAAAAATACCAATGTCTATTGGTCAAAGACTTAATGAACTTACACTGCACCCGGTTATTAAAACACGCATGTTCTTTGGGTTGGGGTATATTTTGAATGGTGTCTAGGTCTTGCTCCCTATTTTGTAATTAAGTATTTCAGAGAGGTGCTGCGTTTAAACATTGTTTATATTTCATTAGGTAACTGTTTAAGGGTTCTTATGTTTTTATTTTAATTTTATTCCGCACTTAAATGCTCTGCAACTATTTTACTTTCAACAGCACCTGTCTCAGAATTTTGACAGAGCTATCATACGACTTGACTATTATTTTAGGCGGGTATTCCCGATACCTATGAACAGCAACTCCTGAGTTGATTTTAACGATTAGGACGTGGATAAAACCACCAAAGCCTATGTTTCTATGAACTGCAGAGTAATAATTAGAGCGAACTAGGAGGGAGACAAAGTCTGTCGGACAAAATCTGGTGACCATCGCAACTTTAATGTTCAAAACTGCCTGTGATGTTCGCTCGCATTATTTATAATTTATTTATGTTTACATAATATTTTTCAAGTTGCGAATTCAAATTTAGGACATGGTGATAATTTATTAGCATTTTAAATGTGTTAGTACTTCGCAATATTTTTTGTGAGATAAAATTACAAATATAATGTTATATACAATTTATTTTTTCTACAGCCGCGCACAAAATAACTAATTACTAAATTCAAATGAGATCGCAAAATCGACGAATGCCATGGATCCTTATTTTGTGCTCTAGCGCCAAGAATGATAAACTAATATGAAAGGATGGCGCCTTCCCATTTAAACACATGTTCACTTTTTTCTGCCCTGTGCCCCGCGGCTCTCTCACCCTCATTGGCGTTTTTGTGACGTAGCTGCGCGCGAATGGCTATCATTTTCACCATTGCTTGCATTCCAATTTCCATGTTTTGGTTCTGTTTTTAGTTCTTTACTCATATTTTCAAATATCTTAGAACTATTGGTAGTTGTGTTTTAGTGCTCTGAACATTGAGAAACCTGAAATGTATTATATTTTCCTTTGATCCTAAAGAAAATCCCATAAATTGAGGATTAAAGCAGGGACCAGAGTGCCTGTTTTGTATGAATATTTTTCAGTGTAGTTTTCATTGACTTTTTATTAAATAAGGTAGGAAGAACTTTAAATTATGTTTAAATGTAAGCAAGTCTGGGAATAATAATAATATTTTACTTAATATTATAGAGAAATTGTCAAACTGAGGGTTTTATTACACAGTGTATATCACTTGGCTATTTAGGTTTTGAACAATATTTTTAAAATAGTAGGTATGTTTACGAACATACACTGGAAAGTAATTCTTATTTATAGATTGTTTAGTTCCTTAGATTGTGATCTTGCTTATCACGTTAGAATATCATAAATATATTATGTCATACAGCAATCGCTACACACTTACTACACTATGGAAAAGCCAGTGTCGAATCATATATTAAGGATTTTTCATTCAGAAGCCCTCATGTTATTAGCATTATGAGTTCACTTACTAGTAAATACACACAAGTTATAGAACTAAGGCTTTCTTAATTCAATTTTATTTTCTATAATTTGAGAATAGATTGTCGAACTCTGAATGCCACAAGAAAATTTACTATTTTGAATATCAGTAAACATGTACATAGATACAAATATACTTGTTTGTAGAATAAAAGAAACTTTTAACTACTTAAAGTTCAACTTTTCTCTTTGGATATGATATTTTAGTTAGCTACAAATATGTGTTTCAGATACCATTATGTCAAGATCAGGATCAAGCTGTGCTGGTTTTGGCTATAACAACACTTATTATATTAAGCAAAGTGGTGAAATAAAAATTATTTTACATGTGCTTCCCAAACCAAAGGATATGGTGTCCCAAAGTGTAAGAAAGGAATGGATTAGCCGCTGTAGTAGACAGGATAAATTCAACCCTGACACTAGCAGGATTTGTTCAGATCATTTTGTGATTATTTTTTATTCTAAAGTTTGCACCACATGGAAGTAGCAATATAATTTAGTTTTAATGATATATAGGAAATTTTGTACTTTTGGCTTTCCGTGAACAATTTTTTAAATTCAATGATTTTTGTATGGTGTAAAATTTTTGCACCACTAATTAATAATAATAAATATAATAATGGTGTATTGCCCATTTTCGCATATTTATGCTTTAAACAGTATATATAAAATATAAAAGTTAATTACTTAAGAGTAAATGTATAATATAGCTAAGAATGTTAAGAGGCTTTAGACAGTTTATAATATAAAAGTTAACTCAGGCTCAGGAGTAAATGTATAATATAGTTAAGATGCTTTAGTCAGTATGTATAAAATACGATATAAGATAACTTATATAATTTATGTTGTATATTGAGGAGGTAGAATTAACAATACAGTTAATATTGAAATTGTGGAACATATATTGTGCATATGAACATACAATACTGTTGGAGATGAGACTCAAATTTGTGCAGACTATAATTAATAAGCGCCTTGCAGTAATATTTTTTTCACCACTCTTAAATGGATTTATACTAGTAGGTATATTTGATGTTTGTGGGAAGAAGGTATGGTAATACCGATGTAATAGGTACTTTTTAACAATTTAGTTGAGATGGTAAAGATAGGCCAAATAATGAGATCTTTACGGAGATTATAGGAATTATTTTCGTTAGTAAGCTCACAGTGCTGATCCAGTTTTCTTAAAACATGTTGTAAGAACCGAAATTTAAATAGTTTTAAAGCAGCCGGACTATGATGATGAAGCTGATAGCACTTTCAAAGCTGAAGACATAGAAACAGCTTTGGATGAAATAGAGAAAGAAGATGCTTCTTTTAATCCTATTGTGTATCATTTGCAAAATTTTATATAAGTAACAAGATGTGAGGGTTATTATATTGTTACTTTAAAAATACTGTTTACTTGAAGTTCTTAGTTGTAGCTTATATATTCATTATTCCACTCTCACCTCTCCAGAAGTGAATTGCGTAGCACATTTTAGAGTGAAAGGAACCAAAGCATACTTACTATTTGAAGCACTGTGGGTGATGTAACTTGTTGCAATAGATGCATAGAGTACTGAAGTTCTTTATCAATAGTGAGTCCAGGGATTTTGAACTCTGCTAGGTTACTCAGAGTGGTTTTAGTATTAAGGTGTATATTTGATGTATGTGTGTGATGTTCTGTTTCTTGAATAAAATATAATTTGTTGTATCAAGGTTGAGTTAATTTATTTGCATTATAGCAGTGTGCCAAGTCGTTGATTACTTTCTCTGTTTCAGTTTTTAAATTTTCATAGTTCCAATCACCAATAACATGTTGTGCCATCTGCGTAGATTATGATCTTTTTCAGATACATCTTATGTAAGGTCATTCACAAACAAGTTGAACAGCACTGGTCCTGAGATAGAACCCGAGTATAAAGGTCGATCTTTATACTCGGATAGAACCCTGTGTTACTCCGTTTATATTATATAATAGCTAACCCTAATATTATCATACAGTGTAGAGTGTAGACCATTAAACTAATAGTGTCAAAAAGAGAATGTTTTAAGATTTGTACCAGCTTTTTCTAAATCGTCCAGGTATCCACAGA
The DNA here is from genome assembly GCA_016904865.1 of Pissodes strobi. NCBI lineage: Eukaryota > Metazoa > Arthropoda > Insecta > Coleoptera > Curculionidae > Pissodes > Pissodes strobi. Next base: position 122,848 of record MU182905.1, on the reverse strand, counting down.
ACAGGAAAGAAGCATGTATCTCATATGGATAAATTTACAGCTTTCTCGCTTGTGTTTCACATCTGCGGTCTTAAAAAATATATGTTGTAGAAAGTAACATATTTTTATTTTTTGCGCACCGTGTATACTTAATCTGAGTTTTTGTATGGTTAAAATTATTTTTAATTATGCACTAGCTTCCATATAGAATAACATTTTCTGAGAAGCAATTATTAGGCTTTTCCAAATATGCATACGTTTTTGGCCCACACTGTATAAAAGAGTAGTCAGATTTTATTTTATTGTTGTCTATTTTTCTCTGATAAGCTCCTATTATTCATACTCTTAAGGATATTTGTCATACAAGATTTAATAATCCCCCGTCTTCTATTTACTTTTGGCTTATCCAGGTTTGTTAGAATTCAAAAACAAAAAGCTTGTAAACAATATTTTCCATTCTTCATTAATAAAAAAAACCTTGGTAATTTCATAAGAAATAGTTTAGTTTTACTATCCATTTAAACTTTTGAGTTTAAACCCTTTTTCATAAACTCTAAACAAGAAAAATAGCCTTGCTCGTACGACTTTGCCATATGTACGTTAAGCCTATCGCGCCAAATTTCGCGCGTGGCTACGTCACAAAAAAGCAGCTGTCAGTGAAAAAATTCGGCAGATCGAACCATCCTGTCTTGTTTAAAGTTCTTGCTCTAGCGCGAACATGGAAAAGAAAATTCTCACTTTTTCCATCAAGTGTGCTATGAATGGCCATGGAAACCGAAGATAAATAAATGACAGTCGTGCGTTTATTACAGTTTGTTGCTGGCACTCCTGCTCTGAATATGCCCGAAGCCTGAATATGATATGTCAAAATTGACAGTCATTTGCAAATTTCAGAATAAGTATAGAGAAAAATGCGCATTTAATTTTAAAAAATGGGGCTGTAGAAAAAGTTCTGTGTGTTTTTCGAGCGCAAAGTAAGATTGCCGTTTTCGAAAGATTACTGCGCTCCGCTACGCGTCGCGCAGTAACATTCTTTCTCAAGCGGCAATCCGTTACTTTGCGCTCTAAATACACAAATAACTATTGCAAGCAAGTCAGAAATAATGTTTAAGAAATTAAATTACATTCTGACGTTAAAACAAAAAGCGGAAGGTAATAAAAATATATTTATTTTTCAAAACTTAAATTTCTATTCTGGACTTGACTGGGTATTATTTTTTCAGTCACTGTTTTATTCTCTTTCTATATGTGTTGCACGCGGTCGCGCCACATTTGAAACGTTTGAATTCCTAACTTCTCTTCGCGGACAAAACTAACATCGAGTGTTTGTGCCAACAGATACGGCGTTTCTGTGAGGAGCTTCTACCCTTTCTCCATTAACTGTCAGAAAAAGTAGAATTGCATCCGGGATAGATTTTTGCATACCTTCAGAATTCTTTTTTCTAGTTTTCACCTTTGCAAGTGCAAGTTATTGACATAGTATCTGAAGGAATTTTCTGCGTTGTCCTCTATTTCTGCACCAGTGAAAAAGTCTTTCGGAAACTACTATGAAGGCGTTTAGTGCTACCAGGTCTCCGATTTAAAAAAAAAAATGTTAGAGCCACCGTCTGTTAAAATGAACCCAAGAATACTCCCGCGCCATTTCGCAACTTTAGTGGTATTGTAGTGCAGCCTTATGATTGGCTTTCTCCATTTTTTTTTCACTCTTTTGTTGGCCATTTTTGCATCATTGAATTGCGTTAATAATAAAATAGTGCTTTATTTTGTCGGGAACATGTTAAACTAGTGTCATTTAATTGGTCGAACCAAACACAGAGAAGTGTTTTTCACGTCTACTGCTTGCAAGACATTCTTGTGGAATTTCTCGCTTATTTATTCGGACCTTTTTGATTATTGTAAGCTTTTTTTTGAAAGAGATCTACTAGAGGAATGCAAGTAAAAGAAATATCAGTAGTTATTCCTCTCCATGTTAGCAATATCTGCCAATATCTATTACTGCTCTTCGTCCTTGATGTACTTCCTGTCTGCTATTTATTATGCACGTATAAATTTGGCTGTTCAAAATAAACGCTATGTCGGAATTCGCACAAACCCGTTTTATCCCATAACGTCAAGGTTTGCTTCTTATATACTTGGAAAGGACAGTTTTCACAAAATGTTGCCATACGTTCATCACCAGTGACACTTGTACTAGACAATTCTTTACACACTCGTCATAGATAACGTGGTTAGCTTCCAATAGGTCGTGACTTCCCTGCTTTCTTTGCTGCCAAATCTTGGGATCATCACAACGAATATATCTAATAATATGTCATAATCTATCTAATATATTTCTAGAAAGCTCTGCAGTAAAATATGGTTGCTTGAGCATAGCATTTTCGGTCCTCATTTCCGTGATGTGCAAATTCCTTCCACGATTTCTACCCCTGGCAATCAGAACAAAAAAAAATGTTTGCATCTCTTCTACAGTAACATCGATCCACTGACTTGGATTTGGGTTTCCTTCATTTTGTTATCGCATATGCTTTTCCCCACATATTTTTGTATACACATATTAGGTGGGTCAGTATATTGTCAGTAATAAAAAGCTTTAATATTTCTAGTAGGTACGGAAGTAATCTATAAACTTAAATGTAATACGTAAATTTTATTTTAGAGGCTTTTATTTTCGATAATTAGCCTTCGGAAGTGATCGTGAAAAAAAAATCCTCATCAAAAAACGTTGAGTAAAGACTTGAATGCAATCAATATTTTAATTTGTCGCCTGCTAAGAAGAAATGATTTTTTTAAGGAGAAATTTTTAATCTATTTAGTTGGCGTAACTAATAAATTTCATATTGCTGCTTTTTGATTTTCTCACTAAAATAACAATGCAGTTAGTTATATTTAGTATTTTTGTGGATTATTCATGTGGAGAAAAACCTAACATTTTACAAATGTATTACTTATGTTGGATATTAAATTTGTCTTAAAATTACATCGATGTCGTGTGATCAGAAGGTTATGCCTGATATGTGACACATGTGCAGTTTAAATATAAAAAATGTGTCGAAAACGGAAATCTGAAATATAAGCATTTCAAATGAATTGAACGCCATTTAAGAATATTCTGGTTATTCGCTAAAATCTCAATTCTTTGACAAAAAGTACTTACTTGCATTAACGATTATTTTTGATAAATTTCGAAATTTAATATATCCTCTATTTATATCTATATAGGTTTCAGCTAGTTTCATACTTTATTACTGTTTCCTTTAAATTTAGGCGTTGAGATAAAAAATGTGATTTAACTTAATTCAAAACTTGCTTCTTTCTATTAGTCGAAACGCATAATTTAAGTAGGCAGATATCATTGAAACTATTTATTGTATCCACACCCTCTTGTTGCGATTATTTTTTAAACAAACCAGATTTGCTCTTTCCGATATGCTGCTACTAATTGTTTTTCTATAAAAAATTTATTATTCCCCAAGGATCCTTGTACTCGAGATCTCTTTTGTCAATAAAATATAATAGGCAATAACTCTCGAAGTTTCCATTTTAGCTAAGGGTGCTCCTTTAATCGGAAACACTAATCTTCTTCTGTGAAAAATTGCCACGTCAGGGTATACAAATTACAGCTCACTCTTAAGCTCCCAGTTTGGTACAGTTTTTTCCTTAAATCTGCGCGAAAAATGTCCTAATTGCCTAATGCTTTTTTAATTTCGTTAAAAATGGGATCGTGGGAATTAAGGTGTATAAAATGAGGGCAGCATTATCAACTAGGAAATTGCTACGTAATTCTTTGCAGAAACCTACATCTGTAAGATAGTTTATACGTTGCTTAGGAAATTGATAATTAAGTAAAATATACCATAAGTTCTATACGGCTATTATAAGCATAAGAATAAAATATCTTTGCTAAATTTGAGAATTAATTATTTTCGACAAACCTGATATATTATATTATGATGCTATCATGGCAAGCAAGTATTATCGCTAACGTAATCTACTTCCAAATATATACTTTATAACCAGCCTTATGCGTAAGTGCCAATTATGCAACACTATTTCTTAATTGCCTAACAGGCGGCCGATATGCCAGTTTTACCCAGCGGTTTCAACAATAATTAAAGGCGTGGGTCTATGACTTGTCAGTTAGGTGAAGGTGCCACTAAATTTTTAACTAGGATAATATCAACGATTTTTGCACATGAAATCAGGACAGTTAAATTTAGAAACATGCCCTAGACTAGAATATTATGAGAACTGACGTTAGCTTACCAAAATAAATATCTGAATTCTAATTAAACTATTTATTCAAATATGAAAAACATACATACACTCTTTAAAGCCCATTAATTAAGTTGAGTTTAGGATATCGCCCATAAACTAATGAGAAGAGTTGTATCTCGCCCAGATTATCAGACTATTAAATTAAATTATAGTAAGCTTCTAAGTTTTAATCTAGGTTCTTTTGTCCTTAAGCTTGCCTAATTCCTGTTTGAAAATAGTTTTAACTAAACCTTGAATTCTTGAAGTCCTTACTAATCGCAGTTAGTCATAAAGTACCAGAAATACGCAACATTTATTAAATATACTGATATAAATAAGTCACCTGCCAGCGATAATATCAATATATCAATAAGCAGTTAATATGGAACTATTAAATCAATGAATTACTCTATAAAGTAAACACGAATTGAGCTCAGTTCGATACCAGTATTAAGGCAAAAAATTAAAGCTGCAAATAGTAGTTATGTAAAAAAATACTGTCATGAGGCTTATAATAGCCAGTTATAGTAAATCAATTAATTATCATGACATTAACAAGATGAATTCTCTATTCGAGATAATACAAGATGTGGTAATGATGAAAATAAGTAGCTCCACAACAAGAAACAGAATAGATATGATAATAGATAAACTACAGCTATTTATCGTTATGTTCGATAAGCATAGATAAGATCAGTAACGGTAATATATACGATATGTAAAGCAAACGACCTACAGTAGTTTGGGTTAGACTGCTGATATAGAAAGAGGTTTGGTAAAATACCTTTTCAAGAAATTTTGTTAACGCCCGAAGTTGCTTATTTATGTTGATTTCAGACTGCTATAGGACTAGTATGACCATATTATTTTCCCTGAGCTTTCATTTCTTAACGTATCTTGTAGACCTTCGAAATTATGTATGTGTGATCTACAAGAGCTCTTAGAGTTTAGAATGTTTACGGCGTGTAAATAAAACGCAGTGTTATCATAAATGCATTATGATAAGAATTGCCACTCAAAATGATATTTAATTAATAGATGACTCTTAAATGATAGAGTTTTATCAAACCCAATAACATTTGCATCAAATTCAATATTAAGTCTTCTAATATTGAATAGGCTTATGAAAAATATATTCTATATTATGCGATGTAAATTAATAATTGGTAAAAAGCAGCTTTTGTTTTAATAACAGACCTGCATTTATTTTAAATGTTAGCCATAATTGAAAAATAAATACAAGTTTATGTGTACTTTGGCGAGCGTTTGAAATACTAACTTGTAAAACAATATATATATGTCCGCCATCACCAAGTTATACAATTCAGTAATTGAAATTTAACAAAATGCGTACGTGATATTTTCAATGATCATTTTAATTTATTTTATGTCTGGGGGATGAAAGCAAAAATTAAAACTGCACGATAAAGCCAATTAAAAATTTAAAGCCAAGCGAAAATCTACATGCGTAAGCCAAATAATTTAGAATTTTATTTAATTGTTAACGTGTCATTATTAATTTATTTTATTATTATATTGATTATATTGATAGTATTCAATTAACGACAACCAGCCTTAATTGGTGCTCGTAGAGGCTTTGGCAGTGACACATAAACGATCATTGTTGTGCCGCAATTATTGCTGACGTATTCCAGCGACTTTTTTGTCTCCGAGCAACTTAAATGTATTTAAGATGGACCATTTTTGTTCAGGGTCCCTATATTCATGGACAATTTCGAAGATCATCTCTTTATCATCGGTCTGTGAGTTTCCAGTAGTTCGACAGCCATAGATTTTGGGAACTCAGGTTAAGATTTACTTCATTGCGTTAATGCAGTGATTAAACATTTTGCACAAGTGTATTCGAGCTGTTAGCAAATAGGGATGAAGACTGTGATCAACATCCGCCACATTGTCAATAAGGTAATTTGTGAGACATTAGTATATTATACAACAAGTGTTGAACATATCAATATTCAAACCAGGAGATTTTTCATTCAAGTCACGAAATCATTGGAGGTTGAAAACAAACTTTCACACGAATTATATAGGGCACTTTTCTTTTAACGGTCACTTCTGAAAATGAAAAAAAAACCACTCTTTGGAAATAAATCAACTTTTCAACTTTAGTATTGAAAATTACTTTAACCCTTTCAATACTGACGGGTGATACGTGTCCCAGGTAAAACTTGGTCTTAAAATTACGAATTTTTATTTGGAAAAAAAACATTCATTTTACTGTAGGGACATATATGTCCCATAACAGATTCTTTTAATACCGGTGGGTGCTAAGTTCATTTGAAATGCATTAGCGGCTGTCCCCTTCGTTATTTATGCTTTTTCCAATAAACTACATGTTTTTATGTTAGATTGTAGCAGTATTTCTTCATTTGTAAACAAGTGCACGTGCAAGTTCCTCTTTGTTTGTGAGTTCTTTACTACAATATTCGTGTAAATGCGATTTAAAGACATGGAAAGGTGAGCAATTATGTCTAATTATAAGTGTTTACAAGTATCTTCTAGAGGTCTTTAGAGTTACATCGAATGTATATGTGTGGGACATATACAGTGTGTCCACTTAAGTTCGCACCATATGGGAAACTTTTTTATTATCAATTTTACGAAAAAAAGTTATTCTTTATAAAAAGTTCTGCTTGGTCCAAAACTTAAAATGCAACCATCATATATCAAATTTTTTCAGTACGTATACGAGATTTGTCAGAAAATATGAATTTTGCCCAACAGTAAGGTAAATTTATTTTTGAAAATATCGAAAACTTTAATCAATTATCTCTTTATTCGCTAAACAGTTGATAACCTTTAGGTCTCTTAACTTCTATGTTGCATTATTTTGATGATGCATTAAAATAATTGATAAATATCAAATTTATTTATTTTACAATATCATCAATTATTTTAATGCATCATCAAAATAATGCAACATAGAAGTTAAGAGACGTAAAAGTTATCAACTGTTAAACGAATAAAGAGATAACTAGCTAAAATTTTGGATATTTTCAAAAATAAATTTACTTTACTGTTGGGCAAAATTCATATTTTCTGACAAACCTCGTATACGTACTGAAAAAAATTGATATCTGATGGTTACATTTTAGGTTTTGGACCAAGCAGAACTTTTTATAAAGAATAACTTTTTTTCGTAAAATTGATAATAAAAAAGTTTCCCATATGGTGCGAACTTAAGTGGACACACTGTATATACCAACCGTAAAATAAACAATCATTGCCGATCCTGATGAGCGCCGAAAAGTTGAGAAAAGAACGAAAACTAGGTGTTCAGGATGTAATGTTCCTTTATGCAATGATTGCTTGCAATCTTATCACCGTTAAATTTTCAAAATTATTGTTTTTTGTTCATTTAAGTTTTAGCTAAAATAATACTTTCATTACTTGTGGAACATTTTTGATAATTTTTCCATACTGTGGGGACATATATGTCCCGTTATGTATTTTTTTTTTATTTGTAGTTAATAAACAAAAAAATTGTTTGGATGTATTTAATTTATGGAGTTTTATGATTCTTTCGAATAAGTGCGATACATCATTGGTTTTGGGACATTAGAAGCTCTTAAAGTATGTAATAAAAAATCCAGGGCCGTATTTAAAAAAACAAAGTTGATTATGGCAGCTCAAAGACGAAACGTCAGTTTGAAAATCTTATAACACCATCTTGTAGAACAGAAAAAGTAGCAATGAGAATATGAAATTTATTTTGTAATATCTATTCAAATAGAGTCATAAAAAAATAAAAATTAAATCGCGAATATTCGTTTTTTTCTAAATATCTTCGGAAGTATTCGGATTTTTTAAACTTTTAAGGTGGCATTTTAATCAGCATCAAATTGCGCAACTTTGCCTCCATTTAACCGACCTCGTATCTCTTCTAGTTTCCGAGATCCCAATGATGAGGCTCGAATTTGGGACACCCTGTACAGTATTCTTTCAGGTCCATGAATTTATGTACCGTGCGTTCAATTTATCTTGGAAACATTTTGATTCGCTGTAACTTTTTTGTTTTTAGATATGAAGGTAAACAAAATACAAAATGTAGGGTTGGTGGTCCAGCTTTTTCTAATTTACATATAAAACCAAACACTCAAAATCTTCTGATATATAGGCCTGCTCTATATTTTTTTAAATGAAACACCCTGTATATTGCTACATTTTTGAACTCTCTAGAGAAATCTAAACATATTTCGTGTATAATACCCTATACCCACGATACACATATAACGGTATGCTCTTGCGCAGGCAGAACCTCCCACACAGAAACGTGTGACGTCACCTGGGAACGACGCTTTCGATTCTACTATGTAAGCGTGTATGTTTGAAATACAATATTCGCAGTTTTGGGGAAGTTTAAAGGACATTTTGGATAATAGGTTCGTTCCTAGTTATACGTTATACGTGTGTTAACTAAAGAATAAAAGCATTTTCATTCCATATTTATATTACTTATTATAATTGATATAACATACATAGTTTTACTCTAGAAAATAATTTAAATGTATAAATGGTTATTTAAGTATTATTTCAACATTTGAGAATTAAGTAATTTTAGAATTACCTCAACGGAGTACCTATATTAAATAATTATTTAATATTGTAAATTTTTTTACCTTAAATTGTTTATTTTTTAATTACGTCTAGAGGAATAAAATAACATAAATACCTACTTCTACATTTTTGAGTTTATATTTTACATTAAGTACCTACATATTATAGTTATTTTCCTACATTGGGAAACTTACTGACCGTAGGTATACTGTATATAACTGGATTTTTCTGGGCAATGCCACTTTAAATACCTGCCTAAAATACCAAGCAGTGCGCAGTGGTGTATTCATGGGGGTGACAATAGTAGCTATACATATATAACTTTCTTTTTTTGAAATGAAAACTTCTTTAAGCGCGTTTTGCGTTTTTTTCATTGTGGGGGTTAATATATAAATATAAATATACCACTCAATTAACAAAAAGGGAAGGCCTAAATGAAAAAAAAACTATTCTTCATAAAAGTTTCGCTTATGTCTTGACAAGGTAATAGAGCAAATCCCATATTTTTTGCCTGTAAGCTAACAAAGATATCACAATAAAATCTTATACATATCGTAACGGATTTGGTTAAAAAGTAGTTTTTTAAAATATAGCACTCAATTAACAAAAAGGAAAGGCTTAAATGAAAAAAAATATATTCTTCATAAAATTGTTTAGAAACTTAACCTTAAAAAAAATAAAAAAAGCAACGGGGTTTGAACTCGTGCCGCGCCGCTCCGCCGATAGCCGCCGAATCGAGACCTAACCACCTAGACCACCAGACCACGAGGGCTCTTGGGACAAAACGATTACTTCGCGGAGACATGGCGCGATTAGGGTGCCCAAACCAACGAGCTTTTGTAGCGCTACAGAACCTAACCGATTTCAGCACCCTGGTACCATCGTATGTGAGCATGTGTAAATATGCCTCCCGGCGCGCGTTAAGAAGTTTCACTTCAATCACACTTCAATAATACATGTTGCTTTGTTTTTTTACTTATTTGGCAAATAATTTTTAACCACATATATAGTGTCTGGCTGGACCGTGAACCGAGACTTAATCGTGGTATCTAAAAAGAACGTTTAAAGAACGGGACTAAGGCAGAGCAGCACTCGAATGTCGTCGAAATAGCGGCAGCGTTTAAATATAAGTTGTCACGGTGGCCAACCGTTCCGAGTGCAGGCGCCGTGATAAATGATAAATCACGGTACGTGAAATTAGGATCCATCTCTAGCCATAGGATCTCCCCTGCCATAAAAAATCATATAAATCGTGGAAATATGTAATAAAAATAATAAATAATAATGCTCACCATCTTTTATGTTAATTCTATCTTCTCTTCGACAAGCACGAATCCACTGCTTTGCTAAGTCATGTTTTGGAAACCGAAAATATTTAATATCACTCCCTTTGGTGGTCCTATTATTGTTTTTACATGTAGCCACAGCACAGTTCGGCATAATTATACTATAATGTTTTTATTTTAAATAATCCTATAACATATATAAACACAAAACAAATCTAAAAAATCACTTAATTAAATAAACTATGACAGCGTCAAATTTTCCCGGATGACGTAGATGCGCGGGTTGGTCAAAAACGAGTCTAGAAATCAGCATACCGTTATATGTGTATCGTGCCTATACCTATCTTTAGCTGTTTACGAAATATTGACAGTTGAAAGTCGGGCATTTTGACACTTTCAGGCTCTAAAATCTAAACCGCATGAAATCAAAGAAAACGGTTTGCACATTCCTAAAAAATTAACTGTACCTTTTAAACCTCCAGTTAAATTGAAAGTTACAGTCATTCGATAGCCTATGATAACCTAATATAGGAATATGCAAATCGCTTACTTTGATCTCCTGCGATTTAGATTTTAGAACCTGTCAAAGTGTCAAAATGCCCGACTTTCAACTGTCAATATTTCATAAACAGATAAAGATAGGTAGAGGACACTATACACAAAATATGTTTAGATTTCACTAAAGAGTCCACGAATGTAGTAATATATAGGGTGTTTCATTTAAAAAAATATAAGGTGGCTTATACGTCAGAAAATTGTTAGTTTTGATTTATGTGTAACTTAGAAAAAACTTACCTACCAACCCTACATTTTCTTTTTTTTTGTTTACCTTGATCTTTAAAAACAAAAAAGTTACAGCAAATCAAAATGTTATCACGATAAGTTGAAAGCACCGTACAGTGGGTGGCATGGAGAACCAATGGTATTTTTCTACAAAATGTCTAGCATTTGAGCAAATGATTATACATTTTTTTTGTATTTATTTCGTGACCAGATGCTGCTACTATTAATATTATGTGCATTTTCCTAATGAGGTCTATATCAATTTTTGTTATTTCAGATGAAACTTTAGGATCGGCAAAAAAAGTCTAGCCGTATTGCCATTATGAGAATTGTCAAATCCTGGCTTTGGTTCGACTATAATTAATCCAGTCTTTACTTCAAACATTTTTTGCATTTGGAGTTAGGTTTTACTTACAATTTCCCTGTCATTTCCTTTGGCTTGCCATTTGTAAATTGAAAGTTGGTACGCCAAATGCAGCAGACACTCAAAAAAATCTTATCCCTCCATGAAGCACTGATAATCCGAACTGTAAGTTTGTAACATTTATATTTCTTTCAATGACCGCATCGATGTGGTTAAAATCTTTTGAAGTTGACCCACAAATGTAACAGTTTTGTGTGGATATGGTCTCCGTAAGTGCATTACATACCTTTCCATCCACCATTGCAAATATTAATATGTGGCTCACTGTACCGGGATTTTGATTAAATGTTCAAACAGTGTTATGCACTTTTGAAGCATATGTTTTTCCTGAGGCTCTAAGACTCATTTTAGTACCATAAGTTAGCTCTGAAACAGTTGCAGTGCTTTGTAACAGTTCGGACTTTTTTCTTTTTGCCCGCTCACTACTTTCCTCAAAACTTGTTTTTGGAGGCTCACATCCCCATTTTTGTTTAACCGTCACAGATCCATAACGTGGGAATGAAATAGCACTATCCAACAAAGTACGGTTTACTTTTAAAGAACGATTTTTTGTTCTTCTTGCCTTTATCCATCGAGATTTGATTTCCGATAAAGTGGTTTCGGATCAACAGATGTTGCACCAAATAAAACAATACTATAAGAAGTACCGTAATATTAAAAACTCCCTTAAAAAGGATGGAAAGCTAAGTGATAAAGCTAAAGTTGTTTTGTTTAGAGTTTTAGAGAAGAATAGTTATTTGTTTTACTAGGCATCAAAGTAGCAGATTGACTGCCGTGGCTGATAGTTCATAGCCGAGCGTAGCGAGGCTAGGAATTCAGCTAAGGCAGTCAGTCTACTTTGCTGCCGAGTTGAACATATAATTTTTTCTCCGATTGTTT